>RCUC01016458.1:0-23422 GCA_003697995.1 Taxidea taxus jeffersonii
AAAAAAAAAAAAAAACCTTCTAGTACTAGACCTGTCCTGTAATTATCAGAGGAAGGTAACATCAGCAAGCACCGAGAAACATTCACTTAAGCTGCACAAACACTGGCAATAAATCACCCAAAGATAAATTGCATTCAGGGCATTCAGCTTGTTAAGAAAGTCGATTTACATCATAATTTAAATAGTCTGGAATTTAGTATTAATTTTGGGAAAAGTCTAAAAATAGTATTTTGAAGAAAGATACATGGATAGTATATTTTCTAAACTCTTAACTCTTCAACAATCAAAACATTGGTCTCCATGAATGAAAAACAATTTATTTGAGCTGTATAACTCTCAGGTCACCACATCCGACCCCCCACGCCAACCTCCGAGAAATAAAGAAGTATGAATTCACTGTCTTGTGGTACTTCATATTTAAAAAAATAAAGAAGCCTAAAAATAATAATAATAATAATAAAGGAAGGAGCCTAAAGGGCTTCTTGTTTTCATTCTTTTCTAGGCAATTTTTTATTTCTCTTTCTTATCCTGGATTTTTAAAGATGTTTACATTCCACTGTGTAATGTATCCTAGCCCATTCAGCAACGTATCTAGACGTAGCTTCCTCTGCATTGATTTTGCCTGTGTCCCAATGACTGCTTTTTGATCTCTTGTTGCTGCTGCTGTTGTTCAAGCAACTTTTTTATCAGTTGTAACATTGATCATTTGGTTACTGTTTCTATGTCATCTGCCTCTTCACCTTTTTCTATATTTTGTATTTACATTACCCACCCTTACCAACACAACTATCTCAGTATATAGTAATTACTTTGTGTTTTTTTCAACCTTTGGAACTTCTCAAGCAACTCCTATACAAAAGAGCACTACAATGAAAACCTGGCTCTACAGGTCATTAGCCCTGCCTTGGTTCATATTACGTCATGCACAGATTGTTGTGAAACTTAAACAATATGGCAAATATAAAGCATGGGGCTTATCACTAAATAAATGTATGTGAGTATATGCAATATTGTATATTCTGTTCTTTAATTTTTTTCCAAAACAGATCTATAAACTGCTACTCAATTTTATTTGCCCTGCAATCTTTTCTTATACTTAATTTTGTCTCGTGTCCTCTAATTTTATCCACCTCTTCTTTCATTTGGTCCTGCTGATTCATTTAAGCCTGGTGAATCCTGGCTTTCTTATACCTTAGCACATAACATTTGTCTTCTTGTATTCTTCCTGAATATCAACTATTTTTGAAATGTTGGTTGGATTAATATGGGCTATTATTTCCAGATGTATGCTCTGTCTTTGAAATTTTAGGACTGTTCCCTCATCATGAGACTATACTTATAGGATCACTTATCTCTGCCTTCCTCCAGAGAATGGTTAAATTAGGGATAAGGAATTCATATTTAATTCTTCCAGAAACTTCCACTAGATAGAAGAATCTGCTACTCCTCACTTCAGTTTTATAGCTCCTTCTCTTAACAGGAACAGAGAGAGAAATTACGAAAGAAAGAAGTTTTCTGTAGATAGTCATGGTTTTTACACTCTAGAGTAGTGGTTCTTAGTGGTGATTTTGCACCCCTACCCCCACCCCCACCCCCTCTCCACGGAACATTTAGCAATGTCTGGAGACATTTTGGTTCTTTCAGCTGGTGGAACTGAGTGTTACTGCCATTTAGCAGGTTAAGGGACAGAGATACTACTAAACTTCCTGCAACACACAGAAGAATACCCCGTAACAAAAAATTATCTAGTCCCAAATGTCAGTGGTGCTGAGGAAAAAACCCTGCTCTTGAGTTTACTGCTCCCTCCTACCTTAATTATTTTAAGGAGAAATTTCAGGGATTTAAAAGACTTGTCCATGAGTGGGAACTATGGCTCCTCATAGATTACTTTCTCCTTCGGAAATTTTCAGGCTGACTATGCAGATTCTGACAATTCATAGTCCATTTCAAACTATCAAGAGCTTTTGATCAAATACTTTATTGAAATTTTCAACAGAGACGGAGTTTGAAAGATCAAAGTTCACCTTATTTTAAATAAAATATCTGTGATACATGAGAAATTTAGATACGATGTTCTCAAAGAACTGAAATGCCAGTTTGGCTAGAGAAAATGTTTCAAAAGTGACAAATAACACGTAAGCTCAGATATGCTAACCTGAGGAAAAAAAGCAAAGTTTTCTCTGAACTTGTTCTTTCTGAATAGCTGAAGTTTGAGGGAGAATAGCTAAACTCTTATCTGCTAAATAGACATAAAAGATTTTTAACCAAGTAATGAAGAGATAAAGCAGATGAAACCACTAACTGACAACTGAAATAGGTTTACTGAAATTATTGCAGGCAAGTCAAAATAATTGCTGCTTCAAAACATTTTTTCTTCCTCTCTTTCCTCAGACATTAGTTGGAATGGTTCAGCATTAATCTAAGCAAAGCAAGTTCAGAGAGAGAGAAAGAAAGAATAAAACATGAGAAAACGGTAAGGCTATGATGTCAGAATCCACAAGGTTTTATAGATAACTAATTTAGTGAAATAAAGTTAACACTGAAATCATGTAGATATAGCTAGAGACAAAAAGACAGTAACACTGCACTAAAAACAGCTAGCTATATACAGTACAGTATCCTAATCTAACAGGCAGACACACCATAAAATTTAATGGGGTAGTTTGGTGACTGTACATTTTGTCTCACTAAAACTTTAAGTGTATCATATCTATCATCATTAACTTTATTTTTACTTTTTTAAAGATTTTATATATTCATTTGACAGACAAAGATCACAAGTAGGCAGAGAGGCAGGCAGGGGTGGGGGGGAAGAAGACTCCCCACTGAGCAGAGAGCCCAATGCGGGGCTCGATCCCAGGACCCTGAGATGATGACCTGACCCGAAGGCAGAGGCTTTGACCCAGTGAGCCACCCAGGTGCCCCTATCATCATTAACTTAAATGGAAAAAAAAAATCCACAAGGGTCTGTGTGTAAGCAGGAATAACTGGGTACAACAGGAAAACCACATGTAGGCGGAAAATCGTGTTAAGTATTAGAGTATAATTGTAAATAAAACAAAATAAAACAAAATAAAACAAAATAAAAACAAAATAAAAAAGTTATATGTAAGCTATAAAAATTGGTAAAAATAACTTTGACAGAAATACTTAATATCCTCACTAACAAGGAAGGATGTACAGAGTGAACTGTGAGAATTTATATAAATCAGAATTGGCTAAGTACTGGAATATCTGGTATTATAGTTCTGATATTCTAAAATATTCTGTCAATTCTCCTTAATTGATCTACATAGGCCCCATTAACTTTACAATAAAAATCCCAGCAGGTTTTAATTTGGTTTTCTTTTTTGTGTGCGAGTGGAAATTAACCAGCTGATTCTCAAATTAATATGGAAAAGAAAAACCAAATCAATCTTAACAAACTAGGAGAACATATTGTATATCAAGACTTATTTTATATCAATTTATTTATTACAGAGCTATTTATGATAGCATGGTACTGGGAAGTGAGTAGACTAATAGATTAGATTACATTCATGTAATGGGCAAATGCAATGAAGATGAACAAACTACTATTTCTTGCATCATCAAGGATGAATCACATAAAAATAATGTTAAGCAAAAACATTCATCCACAACAGGGTATATACTGAGCAATTTCATTATTCCAAGTTCAAAAATAAGGAAAACTAGGGGCGCCTGGGTGGCTCAGTGGGTTAAGCCTCTGCCTTCGGCTCAGGTCGTGATCTCAGGGTCCTGGGATCGAGCCCCGCATCGGGCTCTCTGCTCAGCAGGGAGCCTGCTTCCTCCTCTCTCTCTCTGCCTGCTTGTGATCTCTCTCTGTCAAGTGAATAAACAAAATCTTAAAAAAAAAATAAGGAAAACTAATCTATGTTGTTAAATCACAATACTGGTAACCTTTGGTAAGGAAAAAAAAAGATCACGATGAGGCATAAAGGGGGAATTAATATTTCATTTAAATTTTAGTGTTGGTGTGATCACAAAAGTACAATCACTTTGTGATAATTCACCATATGTATACTTAGGAGTTGTGAATGTGTCTTCAAGAATTTTATTTATTTTTACTATATTATGTTGTTGATGTAAAATTCAGGAATAGGAAAAACCAACTCATGGTGAAAGAAATAAAAAATAGTGATTCTATATGCTAGCTAATTGAATTAATAATTAAAAAAATAGTGATTAACCACAAAGAAGAGGTGTGGGAGTTGCTATTGACTGGAAAATCACAAGGGAACTCTTTGAGGTAGTGGAAAAATCTTGACCTATGGAGTGGTCACATGGATATAACCACACACACACATGTATGTGTATGTATAGTCATTAAACTGTACATTTAATAGCTGCATATTTTACTATATGTAAATTATTCAGTAAAGTACTATTTAAAAAAACACATGGGTACCTGTGAGTACAGGGATTGAGTTCTGCAATGGGCTCCCTGCTCAGCAAGGAGTCTGTTTCTCCCTCTGCCCTTCACCCTGCTCACTCATGCTCTCTCTCACTCTCTTTCCCTCAAATAATAATAATGGATAATCTTAAAAAAAATCTTAAAAAAATAAAATAGGTACACCTGGGTGGCTCAGTCAGTTAAGCATCTGACTTCTGCTCAGGTCATGATCCCAGAGTCCTGGGATCAAGTCCTGCATTGGGCGGCGGGGGGGAGGGGGGGTGGTGTGTCTTTGCTCAGCAGGGAGCCTGCCTCTCCCTCTCCCATTCTCCCTGCTTATGCTCTCTCTCAGACAAATGAATAAATAAAATCTTATAAATAAATAAAATAAAAATAAATAAACATACAAGTATCCAAGAATGCGTGAGCTATTTCAGCTACCACCATAAAGTTTCAGTAAGGAAGGAAGATTGGCAAGGAATTTTACATTTAAAATTACAAATAAGGCACCTGGGTGGCTCAGTTGGTTAAGCCACTGCCTTCAGCTCAGGTCACGATCCCGGCATCCCATGATTGAGTCCCACATCAGGCTCCCAGCTCCATGGGGAGTCTGCCTCTCCCTCTGACCTTCTCCCCTCTCATGCTCTCTCTCACTTTCTCAAATAAATAAATAAAGTCTTTTAAAAAATAAATAAATTACAAATAAAATAAAAGGGAGCTTCTACTAGACTATAAGGAATGATTTTTTTCAGCTGCAAATACATCAGATATAACTTTTTAAAAATCAATGAGTTCATAATGTTGCTCAAAAATCCTTAGTGGTCACTACTGAATGCTAGGGTACCATTTCACTGCCCTGCAAATAGTAAAAAGAAGGAAAGAATCCATATTTACCCTCTATTTCTCATACACATTCTATGTCAGAGTAATCAAATATCTGATGAAGTTTTCTCTAAGAGAGTTTCAGCAAATAAATACAGAAAGAATGAGATTAAAAATTATAATTCTAAAATCTAATGAAATAATGGAAGTAGCTAATAAACTAGAGTGGATGCTCAATCCTTTACGCAAGGTTGTGATGGAGAAATTTATAATGGTGGATAACACTGACACTGCATGAACCCAGCGATCAATCTCAGCATAACTAATAGTTGGACAACCCTACTTTATATGTCTAATGATAAGTTACCACAGGAAATAGATAATACCAACAATAAGATGTCTTCTCAAATTATTATTCCTGAGTATATAATAAAACCTTTATCTATTTTAAGTTTACAGGATATGAAGAATAGAACCTGAAAGCACGTGATGAGAAAAGAACACATTTAAAACAAAGGTTTCTTTTTTTTTTTCACAGAACAATGTTGTTTGTTGTTTATACAACAAATGAATAACACTAAACAAACAAACAAGAAAACTGGGGATAGTGTTACAAAATAAAAGAGGCACTGGAAACCTAGTAACCAAATGTAATGTATGGAATATATTTGAATTCTAATTTAAAAGAAAAAATATTTAAAAATCACCTTCGAGGGGCACCTGGGTGGCTCAGTGGGTTAAAGCCTCTGCCTTCGGCTCAGGTCATGATCCTAGGGTCCTGGGATAGATCCCTGCATCAGGCTCTCTGCTCAGCAGGGAGCCTGCTTCCCCCTCCCACTGCCCTTGCCTGCCTCTCTGCCTACTTGTGATCTCTGTCAAATAAATAAATAAAATCTTTTTTAAAAAATCACCTTTGAGATAATCAGAGAAACTTGAATATGGACTGAGTATTAGTTGATGTTAGGAAATGATCATTAATTATATTAAGTATGATGGATATCAGTTAAAGATGCTAAATGGAAAATTTACAGTTGAAATGATATGATAACTTTTGTTTTACTTTTAACCTCACCAAAAATTTTTTGCTTGCACATGCACATACACACACATCATATATGTGGGCACTGATTTCCAAAAATCACCAGACAACCTATTAATAAAACAACAGTTAAGTCTGTTCAAAATCATTTCAGTAACGGAAAACACCATATTGATAAGGTCTTAGCAGTGTCTCAGGCTAACGTGATTTAACGTGGGAAACTGAATGGGATTGGACAAAATTCATAGTATAATAATTCAGGACTAGTGACATAGCAAGTGCCTTAAAGCAAGTTTTCATAAGTAAATCGTTATTTAATATGTGAGCTGTTTACCTAAACAGACTATTACCTTTTTTAAAAGATTTTATGTATTGATTTGAGAAAGAACAGAGTGAGAGAGAGAGAGAGAGAGAGAGCATGAACTGGAGGAAGGGGCAGAAGTAGAGAGAGAAATAGACTCCTGCTGAACAGGGAGCCCAAAGTGGGGCTCTATCTCAGGACCCTGAGATCATGACCCAAGCCAAAAGCAGACACTTAACTGATTGAGCCACCCAGGCATCCCAGACTATTATCTTTGATAAACTGATTTGTAGGAATTTCCTGAAGCAAATAATAAAATTATTTATTAATTTGCAATCTCATCTTTCCAGACCAAAGGGTACCTGGAAAGAAAAGAAAGTAACAAAGTCATGTTGATATAGATGACCTTGGTTCTTAGTGATTAGATAAACAATGTTTCCAAAATTTGACAACTGTTGAGGCTGTGTGTGGGTATAAAGAGTTAATTTAACTTTTTTCTATAGTTCTATATTAATTTAAAATTCCCCACAATAGAAAGCTTTTAAAGGTGCTAATGTTGAGATCCTCTTCTTTCATAAAATCTAATGAGGCCACTTGGTTACACACAAATATTTGGAAAACTAAAGAAAGAATTGTCCATAAAGCATTGGGCAAGAAAGGGACTAGATAAACATCAAGAATAATAGGAAATGTACTTACATGATGGTTAGAAAAAAGCTACCTGATGTGGATGTTTTAAAATTAAAACAACTACAAATTGTTATTTTAGCTAATTTTTAAAGTACTTAATATATACTGGATATTTTGTTAAATGCATAATATATATTATGTCATTTGATTTTCACAAAAACTCTATGAGGTAGGAAATCTTAGTGGCAGCATTTTACACCTGATTTTACGGAGACTTTGCAAGGTTCAGTTATATGTCCAAGGACATGTAGCTAGAAATAGCTGGAATAATATTTGAAGACAGCCTTTTCTGATTCCAAAAAGTAAAAGATAAACTGCTGCAATAAACTAGTCTAACTTCACAAAATATAATGGAAGTTTTTTCTTAAATTATTATTTTCATTTTTTAGAGTAAAGAAACCTCATACTTCATGTAGAAGCCAATGCTTCCGTATGTGTCCAGCATACTTTGAGAAGAAAGTTTGACCCCAAGACCTACCTAAAGACAAAAGAAGTGACTCCAGATAAATGGCGTTTATGCTTAAATGCTCAAGTTGGACAAATACATCGCAGCTGAATTTCAGTTATAGTCTTGATAAATGGATGAGGGCTCCTGACTTTGAACTATCAGTACTTAGAAGCACCTGAGAATGTGGTCATTTGTCAACATTACTGCTTGCTTTGGTTTTAGAAATACAAGCAATGTGCTCATGCACTGACATCAGAGCTTACAAAATGTGCAATCTATCATCATCATCAACAAATATTTATGCAGTGCTCACTGTATGTAAGCTAGTTTTAGAAGTTGCAATGGGAATTTATATGGCATTGTGTTTTCCCTTCTTTTCCTTTTCAGCCATATGAAGTGATGCTAAGAACTGTGAAAAAATAAACTTACCCATCACAAGTCTGAAAATTTTAGAAAACTGAAAACAATCTTTTTGCTTCCCACTACAATTTTTAAATTTTATTATTATTATTAACACATAATATATTATTTGTTTCAGGGATACAAGTCTGTGATTCATCAGTCTTATACAACACACAGTGCTCACCACAACACATACCCTCCCTATTGTAATTTATATTGGGTTCCCATTATTCCATATTCATGGCTGTTTTCCAAACACAGTGGGGTTGAAAATATGACTTAAAAAGTGATCAGGCATTGGATTGGTGATCACTCTATTCTGCATTTCAGAACAATGGAAAGAAATATAAGAAATGTCTTCACTTGAAGATGTTGCTAGCTACAGCATCCTGTTTTGAGTAGGCATGTAAAAGAAGATTCTTGTTTGTTTTCCTATGAGCATTTAAATTGTAAACATTTCCTGAATCAGTATTCATTTAGTTTTGCTATGATTTAGATCTCACAACCTTATTTATTAAGCAAATATTATTTTTACCCAATGCAATTCCTCTACAAACAAATGGCAAAGGTGTTCTAATTTCATTTTTGCCAACAAGAGATCTATAATAGTATTTGTTTAAAATACGTTGTAACTCATCCGCTTTTGAGCAGAATTGATTTTGGTCAAAAAAGACAAATAATCCAGTTACTAGGAAACTTAGGGTAACTAATAGTTTTAGTTTTTAAAAAGTCATTAGCAATGAACTTTCCTGACTATATTTTGCCTAAATGAGTGTACAAGAAAAATTTTCCCCTATGTTTCCCCTATGTTTCTTTTGGCTGGTCTATTAGTGAAATTGACAAAAAACAGATTAACAAGAGTAGACAAAATTTACTTAATAGACCAACCAAAATCACCTGGAAGGGTAAAAGGAAATTTTTACCTCTCTTATCACTGGTGACCCACTGGCTAGACTCTACTCACTCCAAGGATTTTGTAGCTGAGAGACCCTAAGACCTCTGACAAAAAGGCAGCAGAAAGAATGAATTCTTACTACATTAGTCTCCCAGATGGCTGCCTTCAGGGACCAATGGAAGTGAAAATTCTGAGTTTTTTCCTTTTCTAAACTTAGACTAGTAGGAAGAAACATTGGTAGAACTCACTAGTTCCTTGGGTATAGCAACCCTGTTAAAAATGTGATATACATGTTCTTAATTTGTATTGATTGTTTTCCTCCTATAGGTAGTCACTGTTTTTCTTTGTCTCTGTCTGTTGTGTCATTGGTCACAAGGAGGAAAATCATAGGGTAGAATGCAGGTATAGGCCTATAAGCCTGTTGTTCAAGCTGGCTTCAGGGACTGGTGAGTTCACATTTCTTATCAAGCCAGTGTCTATTGAGGCAAACATTCCTGTGGGTTAATGTGCACACAACGTAAAGACTGTTGCTAAGAGGCGTCTCAGAAACCAAAGCTGCAAAGTTGGGTGAGTATGGGTCAAGCATTAAGAGCTGTTAGAGTACTTGCCTAAGCCAAAGTCTCTCTTGTTAGAATAAGGTGGTCATAGAACAGGCTACACTGTCACTAGGTCACCTGTCAACTTCAACAAAATTTCCTGGCAATGTGATTCTCTGTAAAGCATCACACAATCCTCAAAGCAGTGGCATATACCACTCTTAGTTACCAATTTTGCTCCTAGAGACCCAAGGCTTGGCTAAAGATGTTAATCTGCATATAAGAAAAAACGGATGAGGTTTCCCTTTCTTTCTGTACCACGTCTTGAGAGTCTCAGCCAGGCAGAAGATGAATGTACCAGCATGTAGCTGGTGCACAGCCAAAGAGGCTGTGGCTCTGATGAACAGCATTCTCTTTATCCAACTGTGCCAGCAACCAGGGAAATTTGACAGAAGGGGTCCAAGCCAATATGGGGCCTTTGTCATCTTGTCACTAATTTGGTGGGACAGTAGTATGAACTGCACCCCATGTGCAGCTAGATCTTTCTTAAGTTACCTTTGGGAGTGAATTTCCTGGATCTTGTGAGGAAGGCATTTTTCATGCTCTCATTTGGGGACACCTCTTGTGCCTATAGTTATGCCATAAAAGTCTTATGTGTTTGAGTTTCTCTTGAGATTAATGTAACACCCTATGCACCAACGGCCAGATGATGGATGGTCCTTTGCATTGACTATATTTAAAAGAAAAAAAACTTTGGAGAAGCTCTCGTCCTAAACAAGTGCCTTCTTGGTACCTACAGAATGACTAAATTAAAAAGAGGATACAAATAAATGAAACAGCTAGCTTCAGCGACAACCTTAACAGATGACAAACCAGAAATTACACTTAGAACAAAAACTATAACCAGTGCAAACTTGCCTTTCCAAAATCTGACCCCATCTTCCTGTTTTAACTTCTCTTTCCCTATAAGATTTACAGAGAGCACTCCAGCTTGATCTCTAGGCCCAGGGCATACAGGTTACTCATGTAAATGCTGAAAGTCAGGAAGTGAATTTAGCAGAAGCACATGGGATAGGCAATAGGGCTTGATTTGTTGGGTTCTATAATCAGGCTCTACCAGCTTAATAAGACCTTCCTATGAAATGTCCTTTGCAGAAATATCCTAGATCCCCAACCAAAGAATCCATGTTCCCTGGACAGCAGAAAATCAAGTTTCTTGTTGTTTCTTCCTTTCCCAATCCAGACTTATTGTTTATGGATCCTTTCTCTCCTAGGGCTAGCTACTGACTTCTTGTTTATCTCATTTGTGTCCTAGACACTTGGCTTGGCTTTCTGCCTGACTAGGATATGCAGGTTGTTGTTTCTTTTCACTATCTTTGGGAGTGACTCTGAATTGTGGGAAGTTAATATCCTCTGCACCCTCTCTGGGGACCTCTTTTACATCCAACAGTGGTTGTTTAATATGGCCAGAAATATTTACTTTTTTTCCCAGCTGAAAACTGATATTTAAAAGGAAGAATGGTTTTATTTTGGTCCTCTCTCCTAAGCTGAAGTGAAGCTAAATTAATCCAGAAGGAAACAAAAACCTTCTGAAGCCTTTGTAGAAGGATTTACTAAGATATTCCAAAGCTACCTGATATTTAAAAAAAAAAAAGAAAGAAAAAAAGCAAATTGAAGATAATGTAGTTAGATGGGTGGATCAATCTATGATGTCATATTAGCTACAACCCAATTCTTTGAAGAACTAAAAGCAAGTGTCCTTATCTTACAAATGCTTGCAAAATTAGAAATATACCCCAGGACAATTCAAAGCAAACCTGTTCTTTTTACCAATCTCAAAACCTTCTCTTTTATCTCAAAGGCTTGTAAATATTATCCTTGAGATCACTAAACCAGCCCTGTAAGAAATATTAAAAGAGTCCTTTAAGTGAAGAAAGAGCCCAAAAGTAGCATAGATTGGAAAGGAACAGAGATAATATATAGAAACAGTAAATTTACAGGTAATATAATAGCACAAAATTCATATCTTTCAATAGTTACTCTGAATGTAAATGGGCTAAATGCTCCCATCAAAAGACACATGGGAACAGCCAATTATATAAGCCAATTAATAACAAAATTAAAGAAACACGTTGATAATAATACAATAATAGTAGGGGACTTATCAAAAATAAAAAGGACCCAAAGAATTAAAAAGAATTAAAATCACGAGTGAAAGAGGAGAGATCACAGAAATACAAACAATTATAAGAACATATTATGAGCAACTATATGCCAATGAATTAGACCATCTGGAAGGAATGGATGCTTTCCTAGAGATGTATGAACTACCAAAACTGAAACAGGAAGAAATAGGAAACCTGAACAGACCTATACCCAGCAAGGAAATTGAAGCAGTTATCAAAAATCTCCCATTAAACAAAAGTCTAGGGCTGGGTGGCTTCCCATGGGAATTCTACCAAGCATTTAAACAATTAATACCTCTTCTTCTGAAGCTGTTACAAAAAATAAAAATAGAAGAAAAACTTCCAAACTCTTTCTATGAGGCTACCATTACCTTGATCCCAAAACCAGGCAAAGACCCTACCCAAAAGGAGAATTATAGACCAATATCCCTGATGAACATGGATGTAAAAATTCTCATCAAGATACTAGCCAATAGGATCCAACAGTACATTAAAAGGAGTATTCACCACGACCAAGGGGGATTTATTCCTTGGCTGCAAGGGTGGTTCAACATCTGCAAATCAAGCAATGTGATACATTAATAAAAGAAAGAACAAGAACCATATGTACTCTCAACAGATGCAGGAAAAACATTTGACAAAGTACAGCATCCTTTCTTGATCAAAACTCTTCACAGTGTATGGATAGAGGAAACATAACTCAATATCATAAAAACCACACATGAAAAGCCCACAGAGAATATCATTCTCAAAAGGGAAAAACAAGGATGCCTGGGTGGCTCAGTGGGGTAAGCCTCTGCCTTCGGCTCAGGTCATGATCTCAGGGTCCTGGGATTGAGCCCCACATCGGGCTCTCTGCTCATCAGGGAGCCTGCTTCCCCTTTTCTCTCTGCCTGCCTGCCTACTTGTGATCTCTCCCTCTGTCAAATAAATAAATAAAATCTTAAAAAAGGGGGGGAGCAGAGCTTTTCTCCCCAAGATCAGGAACATGGCAGGGATATCCACTATCACCACTGCTGCTCAACATAGTACTAGAAGTCCTAGCCTCAGCAATCAGACAACAAAAAGAAATAAAAGGCATCTGAATTGGCAAAGAAGTCAAACTATTACTCTTCACTGATGATGTGATACTTTATGTGGAAAACCCAAAGACTCCACCCTTCAACTGCTAGAATTCATACAGCAAAGTGGGAGGATATAAAATCAATGCACAGAAATTAGTTGTCTTTTTATACACTATCAGTGAGACAGAAAAAAGAGAAATTAAGGAGTCAATCCCATTTTACAATTGTACCCAAAACCATAAGATATCTAGGAATAAACCTAACCAAAGAGGCAAAGGATCTGTACTCAGAAAACTATAGAATACTCAAAAAAGAAATTGAGGAAGACACAAAGAAATGGAAAAACGTTCCATGATCATGGATTGAAAAAACAAATATTGTTAAAATATTTTCTACCTAGAGCAATCTATACATTCAATGCAATCCCTATCAAAACACCATCAACTTTTTTTACAGATCTGGAACAAATAATCCTAAAATTTGTATAGAACCAGAACAGACCCCAAATAGCCAAAGGAATGTTGAAAAAGAAAACCAAAACCGGTAGCATCACAATCACAGACTTCAAGCTCTATTACAAAGTTTAATCATCAAGACAGTATGGTACTAGCACAAAAAAGACAGAGATCAATGGAACAGAACAGAGAACCCAGAAATGGACCCTCAACTCTATGTTCAACTAATAGACTAATGACTCGACAAAGCAGGAAAGAATATCCATATATCTTGCTAGACTCGTCTCCAAAGACAAGGGAAACAAAGGCAAAAATGAACTATTGGGACTTCATCAAGATAAAAAGCTTTTGCATAGCAAAGGAAACACTCAACAAAACCAAAAGACAACTGACAGAATGGGAGAAGATATTTGCAAATTACATATCAGATGAAGGGCTAGTATCCAAAATCTGTAAAGAACTTATCAAACTCAACACCCAAAGAACAAATAATCCAATCAAGATATGGGCAGAAGACACAGACACTTCTCCAAAGACATACAAATGGCCAACAGACATATGAAAAAATGCTCAACATCACTCAGCATCAGGGAAATACAAATCAAAACCACAATAAGATACCATCTCACACTGATCAGAATGGCTAAAATTAACCAGTCAGGAAATGACTTACTACTCAGGCATCAAAAAAATGAAATCTTGCCATTTGCAATGTCGAGGATGGAACTAGAGAGTATTATGCATAGCAAAATAAGTCAATCAGAGAAAGACAATTTTATCATATCCCCCCCAACAAGAGGCCTTTTTAAAATACAAACTGTTAAGAAGTCTCTCTTAGCCAAACTCTAGACCACAGTCTCCTTAACAATTCTTGTTAAGAATAAATACAAATCTTACAAGTCATTCTATGTAAATATTAGCCAAAACAAAACAAAACAAAAACAAAAAAATTATTGGGCAGGTTATCTTAATTTATTTAGTCTGCCAGAAACAGCGAGCTTTATATTGTACCTGACTTGTGGCTAAAGCCTTGGAATGAAAGCTGTAAGATCTCTGTTTATGTCTGTCTGTATGTTTATGTATATTTGTGTTTATATGTTATAGATATGGTATTCTTCTACCTCTGGATGGTACTAACAAAATTAATTTATAAAGAGCTCTACCTAACTGGAATAAAATTAAGTGTTTATAAAATAAGTATTCTTAAACTTCTCAGGAAATATAACAGAAACTATCTCAAATGCTTTTCAGGATCGTATAATCTCAAAAAGGATTCAGTATTAAAGCTAGTTTAAGTTCATTTCTTTAATGAAAATAAACGTCTTTTGAGTTAAAACACTGAATATAATGCATACATACAATTTGCTTACGAAATCTGTCAGCAAGAAAAATAGCTTGGGATGATGGCTGACTTTGTCTAAGGTTTCATGAAGTTTTTGTAAATATTCTAAACATAATTGTAGGGAGCAAGTGATTTAAGATTGAGGTAAGTGAGATAAGTTTTTTTAGGTAAAGTTTTTTGCAATAATTACGTTTCATAGTATGTGTACTTAATAGCTTCCAGAATCTTTTTTTTTTTTTTTAAGATTTTATTTATTTTAGAGAGATAGACAGACAGCATGAGTGGGAAGTGCAGAGGAAGAGGGAAAATCCCAGGCAGACTACCGGTGGAGTGTGGAGCCCAATGACAGGCTCAATCCCAGGACCCTGAGATCACGACCTGAGGCCAAAACCAAGAGTCAGATGCTCAACCAAATGTGCCACTCAGGAGCCTCCAGAATCTTTTCGGTAGTTTAAAACTCTAGAGTTTGCTAAGTTTAGTTAAATGATGGAAATTTATTAAATATCTAGATAATTTCCAAATAAATAAAGTAGTGAAACATGAATTACTGAGCATAGGTTTATCTACTTTTGCTTCTTACTGCAGAGAAACTAAAGAAAACATGGATGTATTAGTAAACATGTCTTATGATATGTTAAGAGGCTACTATGAAGAAGTATATGCTTCTAGAAATTATGAAACGTATTAATAAATTTGCTAACCTAAAAAAATACTGGTATAACAGATATTTCACAATTGCTTACTATTTATTTTTCACTAGAAATTAAAGTTTCTAAGGATTAAGAATTCTGATTATTATCTGTAATTACAACTACTAGAAATGATAAGATAAAAAACTCAATGCAAGGAAAGTAAGATTTTGTTACCAAAAATTACCAAAGATTTTTTTACCAAAAAAGTCTTTTGGTAAGAAGAGGTATAAAATATGAAAATGCATTTTTGTTGAGAGAAAAGGAAGTAAACTTGTCCTAGAGTAAAACTAGTTATTTCAAAATGAGAAAGGGGAGAATAAAGAACATATTAAACAGAATGTTAGGAAAAGAGAAAGGAAGGAAAATCTTACCTTGTGTGCTGAATTTGGCTAAAATTGAATGAATTTATTATAAAGATTATAAAGTTAAGCTTTAAAACCAGTAATGTACTTAGGTAAAACTGAAACTTAATTTTCCTTAATCTTCTAAAAGGACAATGTTTTTTAGACTATTGGTCTGCTCCTGATAAGAGATCGTGAACATTTTTCTTTACCTTTTAAGTAATCTGTCTAGAGAGCAAAGATTCCATGTTTTACCAAAAATATTTTCTGGACTTTATCAGGGCTTTGATTGCTCAGGAAAATTAAGTCTTCTTAGTATTAAAAGAGCTAAATTTTGCACAACTATGTAACTTTGTGTTTGCCTTTGAAGTCTTATTATTGTCACCTTGGCTCTATGGATAATTCTTATTTTTTAATGATGATGCTGTTTCATCAACTGTCCATACATTTTGATATTTTTGACAAACTTCCCCAAATCAAATTCTAAATTCTTTTTTTTTTTAACCTCAAACTAAGTCTGAGGTATTTCAGAGGGTCCCTGAAATAGCTCAAAAGATTTGCTCTCTAAACTAAGTAGTCTTATTGGGTATGCTAAATTACATGGAAAGTTTTGACAAATGAGTGATGATAAACCTTACTAGATTACATTGTATGGGTAAATGTTATTAATTTAAATAGTCTAGAAGTTGTATGAAATTCCTAAAATTCTGATATATCCTGGTATACTATTATCATTCATAATTCTAGTTATTATCTTAAAAGATTGCAATGTCATAGAAATAACCAAATTTCTTTGTCAATTCTAATGAACTCTCATCAGCTCTTTAACAAAGAGCATCATAAATCTGTTGCCATTTACAGACAATTATTGTTTTACTCCGATGCTTTGCCAAAGTACTTCATCTTCAAGGAGATTCAAGGAAAGGACTTTTGACAAGTATAGGTTTCTGATAACTTTAAGATCATGCAACTGAGATGGCTAATAATTTCCAGAACTAATGGAAAGACTAAATTCAAGAACAAGTATTAATTACATGGAACCGAATGAAGTGAGGAGCATGATTATAATTTGTATATTTTGTTTGTAACACTGTAATATATCTTTTTTTGTTTGTAACATTGCTGTTTTTAGGTTTTATTTTTCCAGACTTAAGGAAACATTTTTCTCTTTTCTCTTAAGTTATCAATAATTTGGAAAGATAAACCTCTGTGACTAGAGATGAAACAATTACTTTTTCTCCTTACTTGATCTCTCTAGAATTTGGAAACTTAGTGTTCTTATTTTCATGGTAATATAGATATTTGCATAAATTCAATAAAAATATGTTTTTCTAACAGGACACGGTTGGAAACATTGGTTATATTATCAAGACTTTGATTGGAATGTCATATTTGAAAATGATGTGCATAAATTCAGATATGACCAGGCAGCATTAAGAAACTAGGGTTGCCTTTATGGAGTGAATAATATCCCTTGGAAAAATCTGCCTGGTATCTGGCTTACATGGTTCCCAGGTTAGTAAGGAAGGTCACTTCCTGGTAGGTGCAGGAATCTCAGGATATTTTGGGGACCTCAAGAAGAGAGGAATTAACCCAAATCTATAGGTATCAGAGGCAAACTCTGATGTCAAGTCCTTGGCTTAACTTTCTAGCCTTGAAAGACTTAAAAAGTCACATCTGAGATTCCTTAAGAAAAGCAGTAACCGGGGATGCCTGGGTGGCTCAGTGGGTTAAGCCTCTGCCTTCGGCTTGGGTCATGATCCCAGGGTCCTGGGATTGGGCCCCACATCGGGCTCTCTGCTCAGCAGGGAGCCTGCTTCCCCCTCTCTCCTTGCCTGCTTGCCTCCCTCCCTCTCCTTGCCCCTCCTTGCCTGCTGCTCTGCCTACTTGTGATCTCTCTTTGTCAAATAAATACATAAAATCTTTAAAAAAAAGAAAAGAAAAGAAAAGCAGTAACCGGCACCTGTGTGGCAGAGTCGGTTAAGTGGCTGCCTTCAGCTCAGGTTGGGATCCCTGGGTCCTGGGATTTAGCTCTGCATTAGGCTCCCTGATGTATGGGCCATTTAGAAAGATCACCAGATTGAAACAACAAACTAGGAAAATCTCTCAGACTGGCACTGCCCATCCTCATTTAGTCTAAAGATGCTTCAAGCCAGGTACCTAAAAATCTTCTCAATTGGCTGCATTTAGAGCTTCAGAAACTGGAATTACAGTCTGTTTCAGTCATTAACATTGTTTTTTCTTTTGTTTCCATAGAAACACCTTTTATTAAATACCTGATTGCTTGCACCACAAGTTTAATTTTGGGAGCCCACCTGTATTGATGAGGGAACAGAAGACTGGCTGAGGACAAAGCAAAAGCTGACACCTTCCAACCTTCCCCCACCCCCACTCCTGGGTGGGACATATGTGACATTCTTTAGGAATCCCCCACCCATCTTAATGTTAATATCAATGGCAAGGCCTCTGGTATCCCCATCTTGTAGGTCCTCTTTAGCATATGAAAGTTCTACTGAAACCTCCCTTTTCTTTACCTCCCCCCACCCCCACAGTATATAACCTGCCATCCCTCACAACCCTGGAGCTCCAGCTCTTTCTGCCCAGGGGTCTTGTCCTTTAATAAACCACCATTTTGCACCAAAGATATCTCAAGAATTCTTTCTTGGTCATCAGCTCCCGACTCTACCGCACTGAACCTCACCTATATTCTAAAACTTCATCAGTATCACCAAATCTTGAAAGAAGTTGCAACTGTTTAACTGAACTGACCTAGTCTCAGTACTAAGAGACTGGTTACTTGAGATCGAGCAATCCACCAACTCAACTTCTGGACTCTAAAAGTACTTAGGGAAGTTTCAAAGGCAGGACTCAGGGGAAGCAAAATACACGACCTCAAAATATGCCACCTTGGCATCCAGACTATAATGAGCTGCAGGTAATCCAGACCCAGCAGACTCAAGGAGAACTTTTACCTCTCCGTAATACCTAGAAGAATTTAGATAGGGGGACTGGCCTAGAAGAAGAGCTATTACCTGAGATCACTTTTTTATCTTGAAGACGTATTGGTATGGCACTGCAAACTTCTAATTATGAAACATCTCCTCTTATTGTTCTGTGAATTACCCTCCTCCCCTTTGAAGACCCAGGCCCCTGTCCCATTCCTTGAGGCATATAGGCCTCAAGTGACTGACTTGTCCTTGGGTCTCATATTCTTATGGGGCTCCCCTAAATATTTAATTAAATTTGTTTTTCTCCTGTTAATCTATCTTTTTTCATTTAATCAACAGACCAGTCCAGAAGGGACTACAGAATCTAGAAAGGTAGGGGAAAATGTTTTCCTCTCCTACATTGTCAACTCTTATCTAACATTTAAAATTGGAGAGAGTAGATCACAAGTTTTAATATATTTCTTTATTTCAAGATGCTCGACCACAATTTAAAAAGTCTTCCATACCTTATGTAACAGAGATGCTGTATACTACTAGGTATTTATCCAAAGGATATAAACATAATGACTTGAAGGGGCATATGAACCCCAAAGTTTAAATATGGAAAGAGCAAGATGTCCATCTACAGATGAATGGATAAAGATGTGGGGTGTGTGTGTCTGTGTGTGTATTTCATCATATGTATATGATGGAATATTACTCAGCCATTAAAAAGAATGGAATCTTGTCATTAGCAACAACATGGATGGAACTAGAGGGTATTATGCTAAGGGAAATAAATTAGTCAGAGAAAGACAAATATCATATGATTTTACTCATATGTGGAGTTTAAGAAATGAAACAGATGAACATAGGGGAAGGGAACGAAAAATAAAATAAGATGAAAATGGAGCGGGAGACAAACCATAACAGACTCTTAACTCTAGGAAACAAACTGAGGGTTGCTGGAGTGGTGGTGGGTGGGGGGATGGGGTAACTGGGTGATGGGCATTACAGAGGGCACTTGATAGAATGAGCACTGGGTGTTATATGCAACTGATGAATCACTAGATTCTACCTCTGACACTAACAATACATTATACATTAATTAAATTGAATTTAAATAAGAAACTTAAAAAAAGATATATTAACACCACTGAATTAAAGATTTGCATTGATTATAATATTGTTTCCAAAGATAGAAAAGTTAAAATACACAAAAATATTTTATATATATATATATATATATATATATATATATATACACACACACACACACACACACACGTATATATAGGACCTACAACATTTCCCATTTTGGGTAAGATCAAAAGTTAAAATGAAAATACCCATAGTGTATCTTTTTTTTTTTCCTAAGGATTTTATTTATTTATTTGAGGGAGAGAGCACATGCACACATGCAAGTGTAAGCAGAGTGGAGCAGAGGGGGAGGGACAGGAACGGGTAAGAATCCCAAACTGACTCCATGCTGAGCACATAGCCAGACTTGGGGCTGGATCCCAGGACCCTGAGATCATGACCTGAGCAGAAACCAAGAGCTGGACAAACAGACTAAGTCACGTAGGTGCCCCAGTCCCTTATCTTTCTGATGGCTACTTTCGGTTAGTAAGAGTACAATGGGAAAAAATCAGCAACACCTATACCTGCATCATCAGGTATGCAATAATAATAGCTAACAGCTATTGAGCTCCTAATATGTATCAGTCATTTTTCTAAGTGCTTTCTATTTATCGTTCATTTAATCTACAATCATAGGGGATAGGTACTATTTTTTTTTTTTTCCGATACGCAAATGAGAAACTCTGAAATTCAAATGCTGGTAAGTGGAGGAGCCAGAAGGTAAAAGTAAAAAGATCTAACTCCAGAGATTATTTTTGGTCACTATGTTCTTCCTTACGTGTAAGGAAGGTGGTACCTACAAATCATAGGACAAAAAACACACACTGGCTGAGTAGTCAAGGACCAACATATGAGGAAACCTTCATATAAGCATACAACAAGCAAGCATTTGTTTTTCTCCAGGATCTTATTATGAAGTTTAAAGCATAAAGAAGATGGAAAAGAATCAATGAACACTCAAATATGCACCTAGATCCTACAAAAACATTTTGCTGTATTTGCTTTATCACATTTCTCGCTATCCATCAGTCCATCAATCTGTTTTATTTTTAATTAATTTTAAAGTATGTTCAGGTCTTTGATTTTGTTACTATAATATCACAGAAAAAATTGGAAGGCCTGTTTAGAGAGAATGTTAGAAAGCTAATTTGTTATTTTCTAAGAAGTCATACTACTGTAGGGGCCAAGAGGAGTCTGTCCCCAAGATGGACCACTTTGCCATGAAGATTATTTTGAGTTGAAAAGCAATCAAACCCAGCAGATTTAGGAAAAACTCTACCTCCCTCTCAACTGCCTAAAAAGAATTTAGACAGAGGGTGTACAGTAGGAAGTGAGCTTTCACCAGAGATAACTACATTACACTATGAACTAGTTATGGTAGATGGGGAGGAACCTAGCAAGACCAGTTTGTTCAAAAACCTCTATGTCCCAGCAAACATTTGCCAAACATGTACACATTATCATCTTCCAATAAATTGTCTTCCTTCCTTTTGAAGACTCAGGCTCCTACCCCTTCTCTGTAGTTCAGAGTGACATACACACCTCAGTTTGCTTCACTGTCTTTGGAATTTCCATGTCTGTGTGCATTCCTCATATATGTGCTATTGAGTTTGATTTTCTTCTCTTAATCTGTCTCATGTAAATTTGGTTTTTAGTTCAGCTAGATAGGCCTTGAGGAGGACAGGAAATTCTTGCTCCCTGGCACCACAAATTGAGCCCCCGTTTTTAACTGTCAATTAAATACCACCAATTTAACTTCTCAATCAATATTTTGCCTCTAAATATGGAGTTGTGAGGATTTAATGAGAAGAGTATTTTAAAAAATACAACACTTACTACTCTACCATGCATGGAGTAAGCGGGTGTTTAATAAAGTATAGCCAAAATAATGAAGCTAATGAGAAAATGCAAAAGCAACTAAGCTTATATTGAATTGAATCAGTTAGTGTACTGGAGGGCTTAGGATAAAATAGAATGATACAATCCTCCAACTGGGAAGAGGAGAATATTGACCAGGTATTTTATATCTGTATCTAGAAATGTTTGAAAAATTTTATGCTATTGTAATTAAGTAAAATGAAGATCAGAAGCTCTTTAGAATAGAGACAAATATAGCAGGGAATACAGAAATATAATCAGATGAATATGTTTACCTAGTTCTGTAAGAAAACAAAAGCATTTCTTGAAGCAGCTGAGTGAATACAGTGCAAGTATATTGCTCTTTGGGAATCTAAACTGGGCACCCAGAATAACCAATTATCTGTTAAATTGTCATTATAATGTGGATTTTGTGAACAGTATTTTCTCAATTCCTTACAGACATCAAGTAAAAGTTAACTGTATGCCTAAAATGCAAATAAATAATTATTTACTGCAAATACTATAACTTTCTAGATAAGTAATAAACACAATTTTCTCTTGTGAATACTGACACACTTAACACATTTCTCATTCCAAAATTTACCACATCCTTATACAGAAAAATGCCACAAATATGATTATAGGCAAGGTCAATAATATCCTTAAAAACAAATTTGGATTTCCATGCATGTAGGTGTTATTAGCCACAATACCACAGCACAAGTCAGAAGGAAAAGACAATAAAAGAGAAGTCAGCCTGAAAAATATTAAAAAGAAAGTGAACAAAATTATCTAATCAAGAAAAAATTAAAAGAGAATGAAAAACATCTGATTTTGTGTTGGAGGGTAGAAAAGGAAAAAAATATTGCTCTAACGTGGGCTTATCAGAATGACATGACTGTAAACCACACCCCTAAACACCTGAATGATGAAATTATTTACAACCTTCATTTCACTGCTTAAGAATGCTGGTCCATGGGACGCCTGGGTGGCTCAGTGGGTTAAGCTGCTGCCTTTGGCTCGGGTCATGATCCCAGTGTCCTGGGATCGAGTCCTGCATCGGGCTCTCTGCTCGGCAGGGAGCCTGCTTCTCCCCTCCCCTCTCTGCCTACTTGTGTGATCTCTGTCTATCAAATAAATAAATAAAATATTTAAAAAAAAAAAAGAATGCTGGTCCAATGCACAGGTTTTAATATAAGCATAGACATTGAGATAGTCTTTTGTTTTTAACTTCAGTAAAAGTAAACCAAAATCTGCTCCCTAAGTGATTACTGCTTTGGGATATTAAGAGCCAAACCAAATCAATGGGACATTGAGAATCATTAGCTACCATATTAATAGATCTCAAGTTTGATTATGTAGTCATAGTTTGTTTTCATACTTTTGTCCATGAAAGATAAATGGTTAATTATATGAAAGAGAAGCTAATCATAACTGTATATGTAATATTACTTTGGTATTTTTCTCATGAATAAAATTCCATAAAAACAGAAAGAAACATCCTTTGAAATGGAATATAGTTAAACTTGCCTCTGATAACTTTAAACAAGCATTTATATTAATCCCAATATAAAAAATTCATTACCTAGTCCCACATCTGCCTGTATTTCATTAGGACATATACAATGTACCTCTGTCCCAATAAACATTCTAAGATACCAATCCAGATAAACAGCATGAATGCATTTATAAACCTGGTAGTTTCAGTTTCAAGTGGTTTTACATTATGAAAAACAAAATGTTTAGGTAGATTTTGCTTGTCCACATACATACATTAAAAAGATGGTCTTTAAAAATATTTATTTTGTGAGTCAGTAGGAAAAAAAAACCTTTTTCTCCAAATACTGATGTTACATGTTTTTTTTTTT
>RCUC01016460.1:0-13663 GCA_003697995.1 Taxidea taxus jeffersonii
TTTTTTTTTTTTTAAAGATTTTATTTATTTGTCAGAGAGAGTGAGCACAGGCAGACAGAGTGGCAGGCAGAGGCAGAGGGAGAAGCAGGCTCCCTGCTGAGCAAGGAGCCCGATGCGGGACTCGATCCCTGGACGCTGGGATCATGACCTGAGCTGAAGGCAGCTGCTCAACCAACTGAGCCACCCAGGCGTCCCCAATTTCCTTTTTAAAAAAGATTTTATTTTAAGTCATCTCTACACCCAGCATGGGGCTCAAACTTATAACCCTGAGATCAAGAGTTGCGTGCTCTACTGACTGAGCCAGCCTGGAGCTCTAAAGTAGCCCGTTTCTTACAAACAGAAAATAGAGTGGTAGTTGCCAGGGACTGAGGGGAGGAGGGAAAAGAGAAATGTTGCTCAGTGGGTGTAGAGTGTAAGTTTTGCAAGATGAAGAAGAGATCCATTGCACAATAATGTACATATAGTTAACACTACTGTACTCTACACTTAAAAACAGGTAGATGGTAAATTTCATGATGTATTTTTTCACAATAAAAAAATTAATGTGGGAAATGTCAGACTTTGAATCTTCCTCTAGGTATTTGCCTTGAATATTAGTGTATTATTAGTGTTGAGCATCACTCCAGTAGGGAAACTTGTTTGCCTTTCTTTAACCCACTATTTCCCAAGCTCATTTCATAACAGATCTTTCTTTCATTGGTAGTGAGGAATTCTTATTAACATTCTGGAGGACATTAGTAATGTGCGGACCAGCAGCTTGGAAAAAATGCTGCCCGTCAGAGTTCCTATCCCACCACAGCACAGAGTGAAGAAAGTATTTCCAGGCAGCTGTAATAGATTCAGTTTTGGAGATAAAAATATTTAACAGAGCACATGCTGGAAAACCCTCACCACTTTTTAGTTCTTTGAACATTTATAAAAGTCATTGCAGTAGTAAATAAAAAGCAAGAGCTATAGAAATATATTTGTTGAAAACTGTGCTTAGTTCAATGATTCCCAAACCTGGCTGCATCTGCTAGGTTACTTTAAAAAACACAGTTTAGGCTTCTCTACCAAGAAATTCTGGTTTAATAGATTTGAAGATTAGCCACATTTGGGAATCATGGCATCAGAAGTTTGAATTTTGAATAAATAATTGCATAAAGAGAGATTGAGAATCATTTGAGATTTGCATATTTGCCCTGATATAAGGAAATGAGGGCACAGATCACGGATGAAGAGAGGATAACAAAAGATAAAGATGACTTGGACTAGAACCAGAGCACACAGCCTTTTGGCTAAGGTTTTCATGAATTCCTAAGAAAGGACTGGAAGTAAGTTAACACCTAAATCCCTTTTAGTGATGCTTGAAATTATTTGTATATTGGTTTATACATATTCACGCTAAAGTTAACTACTTAATAAATTACACACATAGTTCATTACATAGGGTATGTTTTTCAACCTGTAGGTCATGCTTTAAGCATTTTGTCTGTTACTATTGGTGTATTAAAACTGGTGTTCTCCTTTGATAACTGTAATCAAGATTTCTTGTCCACAGAGTAGGCAGACAAACTAAAAGTTCTTCTTGTCCACTGGTACTATACCAAGACCTATTTCTGTCTGGGTTATACTCTCTACCTGTTAGACAAATATTGGAAAAAAAAGTCAAGGAATCAAGTTGTTAGGAAAAAGAACTTTAAGAAGAATAAAAATAAACATGAAAATATGAGGACATAGCATACAAAAACCTTAGGCTGGAAACTTGTTAAATCAGCATGCACTCAAACCCTATCACCACATCAGCAATTTGATAGGGTGTAGAAGAATATGGATCACAGCAACACAAATCAAATTAATAGAGTTGATTTCAGGAGCCACATGATCTTTTTAAAAAAATAACTCAAAACTCAAATGGTGGGGCACCTGGCTGGCTTGGTCAGTAGAGCGTGTGACTCTTAATCTCAGGGTCGTGAGTTCAAGCCTCGCATTGGGTGTGGAACCTATTTAAACATTTTTTAAAAAGAATTTAAAACTGAAATGGTGGCCCCAGTCTGGGGATTTTGCATACTCAACATGGACTGAAAGGTGCTAGAACACCAAACCAATGATACCTGCCCCCATAGCTGAGGGACCTTAAAGTCCTAAGGGATTTTATTTCTCTATTCTAATGTTTTATCTCTGACCTTAAAAAAAAAAGTAGAATAAATGTGGGAATGGGAGAGCCAATAAGTGCACCATCTGGAATGCCTGGGTTCAAATAAAAGCCCTGCCACTTACTGAATGACATCAAGTAAGTTGCTTTGCCTCTCTCAGTCTCTCTCCTCAACTATAAAATGTGGGCTTGTAATTACACCTATCTCGTAGGGTTGTGAGCTTTATTTATCTTTTTCAAGATTTATTTATTATTTTTACAGAGAAAGAGAGCAGTGGGGAGGGGCAGAAGGAGAGGAGAGAGAAACCTAAAGAGATTCTGAGCTGAGCATGGAGCCCAACGCAGGGCTTGAGCTCACAACCCTGAGCTCAGGGCCTGAGCTCAAACCATGAGACCGACACTTAACCAACTGCACTACCCAGGCACCTCTTAGGGTTGTGAGTTTTAAATAAGATAATGTAGGTAAAGCCCTCAGAATAGTACCTGGCCTGTGGAAAGCACTCAATAAATGGTAGCTGTTATCATTGTCAGTTGCCATCGGCAAGTTTCAAACTCTTTCCTGAACCAGGATTCTAGAGAGAGTAGACAGTGCAGGGTGGGAAGTGGAGTCAGGGGCTAGAAAATGATAGGGAACAAAATTTACTTGCTAGGGATTATATCTATCTCATGGCATTCCAATTCAATCTTTTCTCCCCGTACAATTTGTATAAATCTCATTCCACATGATGTTTATTGTACTCCGTCTATAAGTTTTTATATGATAAAATTAGCTCTCTTGACTGCATTGGGGAAGAAAATATCCTTGATATGGTAATTCTGATTTTTATGCCAGTTATGACCCCTGATAAATTATTTCATTTTTTAGACCAGAGCACTTAATATGGTAACTGCAAAAGAGTACTGTTAAGCGTGTCAGGGCTCATTTTCCAGAAAATTGCTATCAGAAGAGAAGCCATCACTTAAGCCGAAAGAAAGCCTTTCTCTAGATTGGCATATTTCTTATCTCTGGGAAAAGTTGTTGAGGTGGGGTCTTGGGGCTTAATGCCTAGACTGACAGGCAGAATTAGGTACTTTTTAGGTGCTGAACTCTTTATTTTAATGTTGTCTGTGATATTTGGATTTCTCAGGCTACCCGGAAATGCTCCTGACCCATGACTTTTAATTTGTTTTGTCACTCAAATGTACACTTGATATACTGTAGGTCACCAGGTCAAATCCCCTGTTATGATTATGTCATGTTAGATTTTGTTATGATTGTACAATTGGGGAGGTAAGGAATGGTCAAGGGAAGAGGCAAATCTTCCAAGACACAGCCTGAACTCTTTAACCTCTGCCTGCCACCTGCATTAGCTCCCACCACTCCCCATCCCATCCCATACATTCTCTTCCTTGTCCATTATCTGTCTAAAATGCTCCATGCTTTCTTGTCCCTGCTTCTGTTCTCATTTATTAATTCATCTCAAAAACATGTATTGAGCACCTGCTATGTGTGATATACTACGCTCGAAATTGGAGTTGACAGTGAATAGGAGAAATGTTGTCCTGGCTTGAAATACTTTTTGTTCTTCCTATCTTTAAATGTACCCACCATCCTTCAAGAACTGACTCCAAGTTGTCCTATTGTATGTGCCTCTCTCTGATTAACTCAACCCTCAGGACCTCTTCTTGCTTTCAACTAGTTCTTAATTGGTATGCCATTCATCTGACTCTCATCATATACTTTCCAGTAGTTGTTAAAAATGCCTCTGGCCCCGGGGTGCCTGGGTGGCTCAGTCAGTTAAACATCCCACTCTTGATTTCGGCTCAGTTAATGATCTTTGTTGGGGGTGTGAGATTGAGCCCCCTGTCCGGCTCTGCACTCAGTGGGGACTCTGCTTGAGATTCTCTCTCCCTTTCCCTCTGCTCCTCCCCTCAATCCTATGTGCTTTCTCTCTCTCACTTTCTCTCTCTCTCGCTATCTCTCAAATAAATAAATAAATCTCTTTGAAAAATGCTTCTAGCTGCAAATAATAGAATGCCTTACTAATAGCAGCAGCTGATCCATAGGGCTGTCAAAAAGGTTGTCTGGCACCTTAACAATGTCACTAAGGGGCCAAGATGCTTTGATCCTCCCACTGCCTTCCTCGGTGAGCCAGTGAGATCTTCCCTCATAGTTTGAAAATGGCTGCTGAAGTTCTAAGTACCATATCATTACATTACAGAGTCCAAAACAGGATACAACGCTGGCACCAGAAGAGCCTCCTTCTTCCATGACTTTTTCAGAAGCCACAAACAATTTGCAGTCACTGGCAAAGAGGTACAGAGTTGCCATTCCTGGCTTAAATCCTTATGATTCACCTCGGAGATCTGGACATATTGCTGCCAGAACGATATTAGGGATCTGTTAGGAGAGAAAGAGTGAGAAATGACTCTTGGCTAGGAAACCAACCACATATGCCACTGTGTATATGATTCTGATTTGTACATTTATTAGCTATGTTACCTTGGACAAATTAGCTACCCTTTCTAATTCTCAGTTAATACATCTACAAAATTAGGCATAATAGTATCTGTCTCATAGGGCACTCAATGAAATAGTGCTTCTAAAAATGCCCCACAAATAGTAGATCCTCAAATGTTTCCTATATAAATAGATTAGGCATGGTTCTAGAATTAGCAGACCTCCAACCATGCTCCTAGATTCTCATCTGTAGTCTGTTTCAGTTTATACAGATAAATTATATGAAGCTTTGCAATGTTGGTTCTGTGTATATGCAAAGTAAACAATTGTCTATGATTTTAATACACAGAATATTAAAAGAGAATCTCAAATGTAAAAATGCCTTCTTTGCGATAGCTGTGGCTCATGTCTCCTGTTCTAATTTTATGATCCTTAGAAGGATAACACAGAGAAGTATTGATCAGGTAGTAGTGTGTTAGTGTGAATTTTGTGATCAGATATTTTTCAGTGATAGCTCAGAGTAAGTTGAAGGATGAGGGATAAGTTTAGATACCACATACAGTATGTTTAGCTCATTTTTTTTAAAGATTTTTTTTTTTTATTTGTCAGACAGGGAGAGAGCGCAGGAGCCATCACAGGCAGACAGAGAGGCTGGCAGAGGCAGAGGGAGAAGCAAGCTCCCTGCTGAGCAAAGGAGCCTGATGTGGGACTCGATCCCAGGACGCTGGGATCATGACCTGAGCCAAAGGCAGCTGCTTAACCAACTGAGCCACCCAGGCGTCCCTGTTTAGCTCATTTTTCTTCATTCAGTTTTCAGAGCTCAGGATATAATAAATAAGTTCATACTAAGGCATATTATCTAAGTCCAGTCTAATGTGTTAAATATCCTAATCACGCATAGACTTACACAACTAGGTCAGGCTCTGGAATCATGCAGAGCTGAGCTTGAATTCCATCTCTTACTCAGAGTGTGTTTGTAAACAGCTTACCTAACCTCTCTGAGCTGTGTTATCTACTTGTAAACTAATTGAAAATGGTAGCAATAACCTTATAGAGTTCAAAGCATTAAGTAAGACTATATAAAAGGGCTTAGTGCAGGTCTGGTACACATTTAAGTGTGCTCAAATGTTCACTAATAGTATTGTTATATGTTAATATAAATCTTATCATCAGAATCATCTTATAGTTTGGAAATAGCAGGGAAGATGATGCTTACCTTGCCTTTGAAGAAATGGACACATAAATTTTAACTCATTTGCCTTACATCTCATAGGAAGGTAGTGATAGAGCTGGGACTAGAATCTAGGACTTTAGCACAGAGCCAGAGATCCTTCTGCCTGGATTAAAGAGTCTCTCAAAGACCTCTGTGCTCTTCCTGACCAAAACTGATTCCAAATGACATAGCTAATTTGTGACAGCTATTTTGATAAAAACATAGTTTTTTAATTTGTTTTTTTTAATTTTAAAAAAGGTATTTATTTATTTATTTATTTATTTGAGAGAAAGAGAGAGAGAGAGAATGGGTCAGGCAAAGAGCAGAGGGAGAGGGACAAGCAGACTTATGGGCTAAGTGTAGAGCATGAAGCATGGCTTGATCCCAGGACTTGGAGATCTTGACCTGGGCTGATATCAAGGTTCAGAGGCTTAACCAGCTAAGCAACCCAGATGCCCTGAATACTGTTTTTTTTTTTCCTTTAATAAGCAATGCTTATTCCTTAATAAGCTTTTATGCTTAATAAGCCTTAATGCTTTTCCCTTAATAAGCAATGTATGCTGCAAACACTTGTGGCATTTCTATCTACCACTTCATCCTTCTTACCCAGTCTCAGGAGGTATCAAGCTCACACATGGAGATTATGAGTCAGAAGTGTGGCAAGATGGTCCATGGCAGGACATAACCACATTGGTCTTGTTCACTACTATAGGCCTAGCACTTAGCATAGAGCCTATCACATGGTAGGTGCTCAATATATGCTTGCAAAATAAATGAATTATTTGCAATTTAGAGCTGAAAATATAATGGTCAGAGTTTTCTTTTTCCTTTTTTTTTTCTAGTTTGTATAAAAATATCATGAACCTACCTAATTTTTACAGTTGGATCATTTGAACAACATGTGTCTTTCTAAAGACACTTAGAACATAAGAATGAACTAGCCATGCTGGGATTTTTAAAATTTTTCCAGATCTGGACTTTGGATAAGCTTTCATTTCATACAGAGTTTGACTTTAACTTTAACTTCTCTCAAACTGCTTATAATTCACTTTCTGCAGTGAGAGCAAATTTTCTAAAGGAGCAGGAAAGCTCAGTCTTTGTAGGCAAATTCAGCTAGATCTTTCTGGCTTTTTGAGAAATGAAATGTTTAGACAGTAGTTTAACTTTTTTTCTTAGATCAGTCAGCACAGACTGAGTATATATAGTGCCTTGAAAAGTAAATGGATAATGTAACCCTGAATTGAGAAAAGATGACAGTCTCTTTAATAATGGGCATTCTCTAGTCAAGACTGTCATTATTCTCAGTGCTTCTGGGTGGCTCAGTTGGTTGAGCGTCCAGCTCTTGGTTTTGGCTCAGGTCATGATCTCATGGGTCGTGAGATTGAGCCCCACGTTGGGCTCCATGCTCAGGGGAAGTCCACTTGAGATTCTCTCCCTGTGCCTCTTCCCCCACTCATGCTCTTTTTATCAAATAAATAAATAATATCTTTTTGTTAAAGACTATTATTCTCTCCTGACACCTCTGTTGGGGTATGATAGTGTTTCTGTTTTCTCCTCTAGCCCTCATCCCAGAAAAAAGGCTTCTTCTCAGTTCTTTTAGACATCACAGTAAATATAAAATTGCTCATTAATTAATTCATTCCTCTGTCATTTTGTTCACTGAGTGTTTCCTTTCTGCCAGGCATTAGTAGAAATCCTGAGGAGTCAGAGGAGTGAGGCATAGTCCGTGCCCTCAAGGAATTCACAACCTCATGGAGGTAGACAGACAAGCAAACAGATAAATTATAAAGCAACAGAGTTAAGTGCTATTACTGAGATATGAGCCAAATGCTGTAGAAACCCAAATGCTCTGTCTCCCAAGAGTATCTGATTTATCATCTTTATCTCTAACTCTGAAGGAGAATGCAAAGTCCTCATTAAATGACTTCAAGCATCACAGAACAGCCTGGATAGATATTTTTGGCAAAGGGTACCTTCCTGTTGTCCCTGAAATAACACGAAGAGGCTGCATACCCCATCTTGCTAATAATAGTATGTCTTCCAGCAAATTAATAATCTGCATCTGGCCCAAAAGGAAGTACTCCCATCAGTTAGCTGGAAGAAAGACACGTCTTCTGAAAAGTATCTGAAGCAATTCCCGAGAATTGAAGGTAGCATGAAGGTAGCATGACACAGAGGGCTACCTATTTTGGGGGACTTCCTGTAAAGCAGTTGTCACCTGGCATGGCAAGCTTAGTGGAAACTAGGCTACTGAGTAGCTAGAAAGTAAGAGAGTTTCTATGAGCACTCAGACATGAGAAGTCATTGGGTCTTTCTTTACCAGTCCAAACAGTCCCATTCAGATGTACTCTTTTCCCTTTTGCAAGGAGATTCTGCCATCCCACTCACTGCTCAACAGTGGGAAAGACCCCTGAGATCAGGTCCTATGTGTCTGGGTCTGAGAAGTTTTACATATGACTTGCTTAACAGTGGAAAACTTTTAGCAATGTTGCCTGTTAACAAAATAACAAACAAAAAACAGAACAGTAAACAAAAAGTATCTCTTAATGGTGTATCATTTTGTCTTTCCTTAATGCTAAAATTAATGATGATACTGTTTCCTTGTGGATGTTGATGTCAGGTGTGGACACAATCTTTGCCAAACCATTAATCTCTTAGTAATAGTGTGAAGAAACAGTAGCATGCTATCCAGATTGGAATATCATTTATTTTAAGGTATATTTACAAGTGTGATGAAAAATTCAGGACATCTGGTGCTGTAGACTGAATGTTTGTGTCTCCTTCAAATTCAGATGTTGAAACCAAATTCCCAATGGCATTAAGAGGTGGGGACTTTGGGAGGTGATTAGGTCATGAGGGAAGAGCTCTCATGAGTGGGATTATTACTCTTATCAAAGGGACTCTAGAGAGCTCCCTTTCTCTTTCCACCATTTGGGCACACAGCAAAAGGATGACCATCTATGAACCATAAAGAAGGCTTTCATCAGACACAGAACCTATAGACACCCTGGTCTTGGATTTCCTAGACTCCAGAACTGTGAGAGGCACATGTTGTTTAAACCACTTGGCCTATGGCATTTTTGCTATAGCATCCCAAAAGGACTAAGACATGTGATTTCCAGTCCAGTGTGTAAGGAGCTTAGAAGTTGCAAACTTCTTTTTTTTTAAAGATTTTTATTTATTTATTTGTTAGAGAGAGAGAGAGAGCGAGCAAGCACAGGCAGACAGAGTGGCAGGCAGAGGCAGAGGGAGAAGCAGGCTCCCTGCCAGGCAAGGAGCCCGATGTGGGACTCAATCCCAGGACGCTGGGATCATGACCTGAGCCGAAGGCAGCTGCTTAACCAACTGAGCCACCCAGCCATCCCAGAAGTTGCAAACTTCGTAAAGGGCAAACTGCTATCCCCAAAATTGGAGAAACAGACAGGTGAATACAAATAATCATATCTTACCAGAGCAGAAACCCATTAGCAGAAACTTCTGCAAGAACTAGTGATGGGGTAGGAAACCCTGTATTATAATGGACAAATTTCAGGATTCTTAATGTAGACAAATCAGAGGGTTAAAAACTCCAGGAGGACCCAGTCATAGGGAGGGATCCTCGCTTTTGTGAATGTTATCTCAAAGAGTTTGACCTGGTTTTAATAGTGAATATCAGAGAAAAATTCCCTCATGCTTTTGGCAGGGGGAGGAGAGAACTAACCATTTTGAAATAAGCCAGAACATTCTATTTTTCTTAATAAGGCCTTCCCTCAGGATAAATTATTTCACCAGAGCCTAAACTATTGGGTTTTGTTTTGTTTTTCTGAGACTAACCCACCACAAGGAAGGGAAATATGCAATTCCTCTCTGGACTTCCACATGGTAAAAGGGAAGGGCCTAATTCTAGCCCTCTGAATCCTTTCTGTGCCACCTAAGGAGTAAAATAAATGGAGAAGCATTTGTGGAAGTTCACAGTCGAGAGGCCTAGGCTCACTCAAAACCAGAAATCTAATCACAGGGCTATAGTACACTTGCACTCCCCCTCTCTCACAACTTACCACTACATTACTAAAGGCCTATTTAGAGTAGCATCTTTTACCCAGTACATCATGTCCATTTATCAAGGAAAATGTCAAGGTAGCATAACAGGATGCAGATATGGCAGGGACAATGGACATGTTGGGCTGAGAATTTAAAACAACTATGATTAATATGCTAAAGGCTCTAGTGGTTAAAGTAGACAGCCTGCAAGAACAGGTGGTGATGTATGCAGAGAGATGAAATTTGAAGACAAAATAGAAAATAAATGCTAGAGATAAAAAACACAGTAACAGAAATGAAGAATGCCTTTGATAGACATAGTGGTAGACTGGACATGGCTGAGGAATAAATCACTGAGCTTGAACATATCTTAATAGAAACTCCAAAAATGGAAAAGTAAAGAAAAAATACTGGGAAAAAAAAAACAGCGTAGGATATCCAAGAACCATGGGAAAACTACAAAAGATGTATGTGTGTGTAAAGTGAATATGAGAAAGAGAAGAAAGAAAGGAACCAAACAAATATTTGAAGCAATAATGACTGAAAATTGCACCAGATTAACCACAGACACCAAACCACAGATCCAGGGAGCTCAAAGAACATCAAGCAAGATAAATATCAATGAAAACAACAAAAAACTACACCTAGGCATATTATATTTGAACTGCAGAAAATCTAAGATAAAGAAAAAACCTTGAAAAAAGCCAGAGGGGGAAAATCACCTTATCTATGGAAGAACGAAGATAAGAATTTACATCTGACTTCTCAGAAGCAATAGAAATAGAGAGTGAAGTAAAATATTTAAAGTATTGAGAGAAAAAAAACACAGGGTCCCCTGGGTGGCTCCGTTGGCGAAGCGTCTGACTCTTAATTTCAACTCAGGTCATGATCTCAGTGTCATGGGGTTGAGCCCCACGTCAGACTCCATGCTCAGTGGAGAGTATGCTTGAGATTCTCTCTCCCCCCACCACCTGTCCTTCCCTTGACCCAAATAGGTGCATGCATGCACTCTCTCTCTAAAAAAATAAATAAATCTTTTAAAAAAGAAAAAAACCCCACCAACTTAGAATGATGTATCCTGCAAAATTATTCTTCAGAAGTGATGGAAGACTCAATATTGCCAAGATGTGAATTTTTCCTAACTCGATCAATAGATTTAATGCAATCCTAATCAAAATCCCATTGAGTTATTTTATGGACATTTACAAACTGATTCTGAAGTTTATAGAGAAACAGAAATTCCAAAATATAGTACAAAAACAAAGTTGGAAGACTGACACTATCTGATTTCAAGAATTAATATAAAGTTACAGTAATCAAGAAAATGTGGTACTGGCAAAAGAATAAACAAAAACAGGAAAAGGGTAGAGAGCCCAGAAATAGATTCACAGGTATATAATCAACTGATCTTTGACAAAGGAGCAAAGGAAATAAAATGCAGGAAAGATAGTCTTTTTAACAAGTGATGCTAGACATCTACATGCAAAAATATGAATCTAAGCACAGACTTTATACTCATTACAAAGATTAACTCAAAATGGATCATAGAGCTACATGCAAAGTGCAAAACTTAAAATGGATCATAGAGCTACATGCAAAATACAAAACTATAAAACTCCCAAGAAGATAAATAGGACAAAATCTAGATGACCTTGGGTTTAGTGATGGCTTGTTATATGCAACTTCAAAGAAAATTGAATCCAACAGTGAGATTATTCAATTTGTCCAAAGGCACTAACTATGGGACTAACGGTATGATCCATGAAAGAAATAATTGGTAAGTTGGACTTTCTTAAAATTAAAAACTTTTGCTGTGTCAAAGACACTATCGTGGGAATGAGAAGATAAACCACAGACCAAGAGAAAATATTGGCAAAAAACATATTTATTAAAGGATAGTTATCCAAAAAATATATCCTAAAGTTCAACAGTAAGGAAAAAACAACCTGATTTTAAAATGGGCTAAAGCCCTTAACAGATACCTCACCAAAGAAGATGTACAGCTGGCAAAGAAGATGCTCCATATCTCTCTCAAAATAAATAAATAAAATCTTTAAAATAAACTTTAAAGTTTTCTAAGTTTTAGATTTGCAGAAAAATTGTGGTGATAACACAGAGTTCCCATATGCTCAACACTCAGTTTCCCCTATTATTACTCTTACAACAAGATGGTACATTTGTCACAATTAATGAAACAATATTGATACATTATAATTAACTCAGTCCAGATTTTAGTCAGATTACCTTAGTTTTTTTTTAATTGGATGTTCTTTTTTATTCCAGGATCTATGTAGGATACTAAATTATAATTAGTTGTCATATCTTATGCTCCTCTTGGCCGTGACATGTTCTTAGTCCTTTTGTTTTTGATGACTTTAAAAGTGTTAAAGAGTATTGGTTAGGCATTTTAGAGAATGAGCCTCTATTCTGATTTGTCTGATGTTTTTCTCATGATTAGACTGAAGTTATGGGTTTTAGGGAAGAAGATCACAGAGGTAAAATGCCATTCTTGTCACGTTATCTCAGTAGTATATAACATCAACATGATTTATCACTGTTGATGTTGACCTTGATTGCCTGGTTGAGGAAACTCAGGTTCTCCCTCCCCCTGTTTCCATACTGCAGTTTTTGGAAGGAAGTCATTGTGCATAGCCCATACCACCCTTAAAAAATGGGTAGTGCTACTCCATTTCCTTGAAAGTAGAATATTTACATAAAGTATTTGGAGTTCTTATGCATGTGAGATTTATTTGCTTTCCCCCATTCATTTATATCAGTATGGACTCATGAATTTGTATGTAATCTTTGGGTTATAATCTAACATAATGTTTTTATTCTGTTGCTCAAATTGTTCCAGCTTTGATCATTGGGAACTCTTGCAGTAGTTTCCTATATCCCTTTGGCATGCCTGATCATACTGTGTGTGGGGTGTGTGTGTGTGTGTGTGTGTTAGTACTTACTTTCTGGCACCAAAAGATGCTTTAATCTCACTTCTATATTTTCTGCCCCAGGCCTAAAATCAGTCATTTCCTTAAAGATCACTAATTATGGTATTAGAACCCAAGATCTGAGCACTGGGTGTGTTCCCTGGTGTTATTTTATGACTCACTTTTCTCTTTCTACTCTTTAAAAATATTTTTTAAAATATTTCTTTATTTATTTGAGAGAGAGAGAGAGAGAGAGAGAAAGCAGGGGGGAGGGGAAGAAGGGGCGGGAGAGAGAGTCCTAAGAGGACTCCACGCCAAGCACAGAGCCTGACATGGGACTTGATCGCACGAGTTCATGACCTGAGTCAAAATCAAGAGTCAGTTGCTTAACTGACTGAGTCACCCAGGCACCCCTAAAAAAAGGTTTCTTAACTTTTGCACTACTGACATTTTGAACCCCAAATCTTGTTTGTGTGTGTGTGTGTGTGTGTAGGGTTGTCCAGTGCATTGTAGGGTATTTAACTGCATTCCTAGCCCCTACCCACTAGATGCCAGTAGCACTCCCACAGTTGTGACAATCAAAAATGTCTCCAGACATTTCCGTATTATCTCTGGGAGGCAAATAATCTCCATTTGAGAACCACTGCTCTACATGTACTTGTTTTTCAAGACCTCATATTCCTGGCTCTCTTCTTTTCTCATTATTCATGCTATTCTTTTTTTTAAGATTTTATTTATTTATTTGATAGAGATCACAAGTAGACAGAGAGGCAGAGAGAGAGGAGGAAGCAGGCTGTCCACAGAGCAGAGAGCCCGATGCGGGGCTCGATCCCACGACGCTGGGATCATGACCCGAACAGAAGGCAGTGGCTTTAACCCGCTGAGCCACCCAGGCGCCCCTATTCATGCTATTCTTTTTTTTTTTTTTT
>RCUC01016467.1:0-106549 GCA_003697995.1 Taxidea taxus jeffersonii
GTGTCCCTCAAAAATGTTTTTTAAACAAACTTTACAGGGGTTATAGTTAAGTATATTTATGATACCATGTAATAGAAAATATTGACTTTAAGACATCTGAAAGACATTTGCTTAGGAAACATTTCTTTGATATTTCTTATAGAAAACAACTACACATTTGCCTAAGATAGGCTGAGACCGTGACAGAATGAGTCACTAAGATCTCTCTTAGTTGCGTTTTTCACATAAGAACTTACTTGATAGTTTATCAAGTAGGCAACATGTGGAGTGAAAGATAGAACTTGCATATCCAAATTCATTTTTTTGTAACATTTGTGATTATGATTAAAGAGAAATGTACTGAAATAAATTCCTATGTGTTTACAATCTGACAAGATTTAATTTATGTTTGTCAGTTTCTCAAATATTGTTGAAGTATGCATTGGTCCACTAATCAACATTTGCAGAATATCTTCCACAAATTCAGAAACATTTTTTTTTTCTGCATGATGTCTCTATTTTTTAAAATGTGACAAATTATGTAATACATGATTCTTCAGTTTAAGGGTAGTCTTCAAACTATTTTCTATGTGAAGTAAAAATTTGTCCAAAGTTCTTTTTAATCTCTTTAGAATTTCACTGAGATCTGAAATTCAATTTCTAGGATCTTTCTACATTATTAAGCTTGAAGTAGCCATCTGAAGGCTTTGGAAAAAAACCAATATTTTAAAAATATTTTCCCTTTTTTAAATCTTAGAATAAAACAAATTAAGTATTGAGGTCTCTTTTATCCCCTTTAAATTTCTCACTACCCTTATAACATTACTTCTTAATTAAAGGACTATTATAGGTATCCATGATCATAGATCTTTGTAAACTCATGTAATTTAATAGACTTCTTGTTTGGTACTTGTTCCTTAAAGAAAACTTTTTCTTTATTGTTCAGCTTATTTTCACATTAATCGGTGTTTAAGAAGTGGCACCTATTGTTTTCTTTTTTCTTCTCTATTCAGGCAGTTGTTAACTTCTTCTCCTCTTTGGATTTCTTCATCATCTGTTGTCGTCATTGTCATCGTTTTCTTCTTCTTCATCATCATCATCATCATAATTTTTTTTTAAGATTTTATTTATTTATTTGAAAGAGAGAGATCACAAGTAGGCAGAGAGGCAGGCAGAGAGAGAGAAGGAAGCAGGCTCCCTGCTGAGCAGAGAGCCCGATGCGGGGCTTGATCCCAGGACCCTGGGATCATGACCTGAGCTGAAGGCAGAGGCTTTAACCCACTGAGCCACCCAGGCGCCCCCATCATAATTTTTTTTTACTTAAATCTAGATCCTACCTTTGTCTTTTACATAGATTAACAATAAGAATGACTAAAATAAAGATGTTATTGACATCCCCATGGCCATAACCTAAATAAATCAGTATAAATTAAAAGCTGTTATCTTCCAGGCTTCCATTTCTTTGGCCTATATACACCTGGGTATTTATTTTTTCTCATTTAAGCATATAAAGGCAACCTTCTTTACTTTCATACTCTTTCTTTTTTTAAAAGATTTTATTTATTTATTTGACAGAGAGAGATCACAAGTAGGCGGAGAGGCTGGCAGAGAGAGAGAGAGAGGAGGAAGCAGGCTCCCTGCTGAGCAGAGAGCCCAATTTGGGGCTCGATCTCAGGACCCTGGGATCATGACCTGAGGCAGAGGCTTTAATCCACTGAGCTACTCAGGAGCCCCAACTTTCATACTCTTTTTAAAAACATAGAGATTTAAGTCCCAATTCCATAAAGTCACTTATCCAACATAACTTATGTACACATATTATATATATGGCATATGGAGATAATGGTATCAGAATATATATATATGGCATATGGATCTAGTGGTGTCAGAAAAGGCAAAGGAATACACATTGTATCCTAGGACTGGATATCATTAGGAGCTATAGTGAACCTTCCAGATTATTTGTACCAGCAATTTTATTTTATTGGTAAGGAAATCAAAGGCCTGAAAAGTTAAGCACCATACTTTAGGATATATAACAATGTGCAAGTACCAAATTGGAACATTAATGTCTTGACTGCCATTTGGTTTTGCTTCTAGACAATAATGATTTCACCTACATAATTAGTCATAGTAACAGTTTAATGAAACAATATTTCAAAAAAGAGAATTAGGATTATGTTGATCATGATAATTATATTACTAAGCACCTGCTTGGATATGCCATTTCTTCTTTCCCTGATTCAAATTACTAAAATAGGCAGACTATTAAGCACTTAACCAGTTACAATTGCTATCTTATAGTAACTTCTAAGGAAGGGATGATCACAATTATTATATAAATAGCTTCTAGAAATGGACCTAATTATGGAACATTTCAAATCAGGAAAGTAATCATTTGCTTTATAAAAAAATTAAGTGGCAAGGTTTTCTTTAATTTGAAAGAGAAGGAATCAAATGAGGTTCAGTAAAAGTTGAATATGTCCTTTTATCTTTAAGAAGAATAAAATGTTTAAATGGAGACTTCTTTTTTTAAGATTTATTTATTTATTTATTTATTTGAAAGAGAGAGCTATCTTGAGCAGGGGACAAAGGTAGAGAGAGAAGCAGACTCCCCACTGAGCAGGGAGCTCAATATGGGACTGGATCCCAGGACACTGGGATTGTGACCTGATCCAAAGGCAGATGCTTAACCGACTGAGCCACCCGGGTTCCCCTAAGTGGCGACTTCTATGTGAATTTTATAATTTACAAAGTCATGGAGGCATAAAAAGAGTTCTAAGGGAGAAGCAGGTAAAATGGTAATTCAACAATGAACGTCATTTATGGTATTCTTACTATGTAACAGATGTTTCCTAGCTCTGGGTTTAAAACAAAATAAGACCCAGTTTTGGATTATAGGAAATTCAAAGTCTAGTTGGGAGATTAATACTAAAGAAAATTTATACTATTCCATAAACTAGACACTACATTTTAGGTAGAACACATGATACAGATGAGGTACCAAAAAAGGAATTGACATAGTCAGTTTGTCAGTGTCAAGAAAGGCCCTGCCAAGGAAGTGCTGACCAATATTGGTGTCAAAAGGTAAGAGTTCACCATAAAGATTTGATGAATATTATATCCTAGCTAGAGAGGCAGTCTGTTTAATGGTGTGAGGAATGGAGATACCAAACAATATGCTATATTTGAGCAAGGGTCAAAATTTTGCCTGCTGGGTTATACTGAGAATGTTTCAGGAAGCCAGCATATAGAATTAGACAGAAGTACTTGGGAAGCCTTGCTTTACATATGCATCAAGTAACTTTTTCACGAGAAGAGAAAGACCCATGGATGGAGGAAAACAACAAAAAGAATGACCAAATCTGGGTTTATTTTGGTGAAATCAGTTGAAGCACCAGCTCAGAATCATGGATCTTATATTTATTGTAGTGAAAAGTATTGCTTCAAGAACAAAAGATCATACACAATTGCATCATCATTTACCTTGACTGTCACAATCCTCTCTACATGCCGCTTCTCACTTCATAGTTCCAGGAAGAGCCCCCCTATCTCCTTCCAAGCTCTTTTTCCTCAGGCTTTTTGCTGCCATTGCATCTAACATTGTGACCTGAGGAGATAAGGCGACTGTAAAGTAATTCCTTAGCAAATAACAGTGCAGCCAGGAAAAAAGGAATGGTCAAATTGGTTAATTCAGGGGGAGAAAACAGTCTGGCTAAAGACAATGGAAATAAAATGGAAGGTTCATTTTGAAGTTAAGGAAAATGAGGAGGAAGAAGACACAGTGATTTGTGTGAAAAAGACTAGGGGAGTAGGGCCAAAGCTAAGACCCTTAGAGCTATATTTTAGATTAAATGTGCAAAGTGACAGTAATTTCAAGCAAAGCTAGTGGAGCAAAATATAATAAAGAGTTCAAATTGACTAATTTTTCATAAGTAAAGGTCATGAACTCATGGCATTTTCTTTGTAATAGAAACTCTATAGGAAATCTGAGATCAATGTTGGATATAGATTTACTTGCATTATACATGCTGATTCTACAGTAGTTTCAAAAGGTTAAGAAAAGATTTGAGGAGCCTAATGCAATGGGAAATGTTTGCTTGATTTCTTTTTTTCTTAAGTTTTTATTTTAATTCCAATTAGTTAACATACTAATATAACTAGTATATAACATATACTATAATATATATATTATAGTATATAGTATTATAGTATTATAGTTATATATAACTATAATAACTAGTTATATATAACTAATATAACATACTAATATAACTAATATAACAGTGTTATATTAGTATCAGGTGTACAATATAGTGATTTAACACTTCCATATAATATCCAGTGCTCATCACAAGTGTGCTCCTTAATCCTTATCGCCAGTCTCACCCATCCCCCATCCCATCCTCTCTGGTAACCATCAGTGTATTCTCTATAGTTAAGGATCTATTCTTGCTTTGATTCTCTCTTTTTTTCCCTTTTGCTTGTTTCTTTTGTTTCTTAAGTTCCACATATGAGTGAAATCATATGGTATTTGTCTTTCTCTGTGTGACTTATTTCATTTAGAATTATATTCTTTAGCTCCATCCATGTCATTGCAAATGACAAAATAGCATTCTTTTTTATGGCTGAATAATATTCCATTGCGTAGATAGATAGAAGATAGATAGAAATACACCACCTCTTTTTTCATTCATCAGTCGATGGACATGGGCTGCTTCCACATCTTGGCTATTGTAAATACTTCTGCTATAAACATAGGGATGCAGCCACTATGGAAAAGAGATATGGAGGTTTCTCAAAAAGTTAGAAACAGAACTACCTTACAATCCAGCAATCACACTGGGTATTTACCCAAAGAATACAAAAACACTAATTCAAATCTTGATTTCTTTTTAACCTGCATAAGTTGAATCAGTCCCTAGACTGAATCTGTAAAATGATTGTACTAGCAGACACTGTTGGCATCCCACCTGCATCTTCACACTTTTACCATCTCTGTTCACATCTGTGGACTTCACACTGCCAACTCTTGAATATATGTTTTTTTTTTTTCATTTGTTTGTTTGACCTCTGGGGCTTGGTTTGTGGCCAGGCATCAGGCAAGAAGTAATGGGCAATTAATGACTCCCAGCAACAGCCCTAAGCCTATAATTGTTGGGAGTCAGTGCATAAATATCCCAACTTCCATGTCAATGAATTGGTGTAAGTCTGAGATGTGTGTCTTTAAGAGAAATAAGCTCCATTCATCCACAGTAGTAGATAGCTTCATAATCACCATTTATCTGACTGACTTCCATTTTCTCTCTCATTCTTCCACTCTTTTACTGCTGTATCCTTAATCTCCAAATTAATTTATGTCCACTCAACACTTCAACTCAAGATTGGCTTCCAGTGGAACTGAAACTATGACTATACGATTTTGTTACAATGAGACATACCAAAGAAAGAAAATAGTACTACATTATCAATTTTCTATAGTAAACATAGAGAAACTTGTTGTACATCAAGTAGTATAAAATACATAACAATTAATATCATAGATCTAATAATTTATTTACTGTCTACATGCAAATAATAAAGAAACAACAAGTGCAGTATTTGTTGTTATCGTCCTTATAAACTCTAGAAGCTTCTTTTTCATCTTTAATTTCCATTTTTGAGGAACTAATTTTAGTCTTTGTCTTAAGGATAAGTAAAATCATTGCTGGTATGAACACAGATAAATGTAACTTTATTTAATCTATTACTAAAATTGTGTGCACCTTGTTTTGAGTATTTTTATTATTTTTATTTTGAGTATCACTTAGCTTTTGCTGCATGATAAACCATTCCAAAACTTAGTGGCTTAAAACACGAACCACTTAGTTGGCTCCCAGCTCTGTAGGCTATCAATTTAGACTGGGCTAAGTGGGGAAATTCTTCTGATTTCAGCTAGGTTTCCTCATGGGTTTATGATTAGTTGGCAGATTAGCTGGGGGCTGGCTGAATTACAGTGGCCTTGGCTAGGATGTCCTGTCTCTGTTCCATACTCCAGAAGACTAGCTCTGATCATTCTTGTGGCTGGGGCAGGGTTTCAAGACAGGCGTAAAAGGCTTCATTAAAGCCTAAACTCAAAATAGTATGGTGTAACTTCTACCTCATTCCATCTGCCAAAGTATGTCAGGAGATCAGCCTAGATTCTGGAGTTGAGATAATGGGTTACATCATCTACTGGAAGAAACATTGAAGTTATTTTGCAAAGAATATGCATTCAGGAAGGGAAAAAGAATTGAGTTTCTATTTTTAATCTGTTTACACAATACCAAATTAAAACTAAATAATGATTAAAATGAGAAAAAAAGGAAGCAAAAATATACATATGCTTTTGTCTATATTTCAAAATTATATTTTATAACAGTTATATATTAATTTTAATGCAGTAGAAAATATTTACCAAAATGAAACATAAATTTGATATATTTGTTTGTGAATACTTTTGGAATTGCCTAGGGAGGGAAGTGTTAGCCAGAGTTAAGAACAAAAAGCCCTTAAAGCAAAAGTTGGTCTCACTTATCTACATCTTATAAATGATCAATGTGGCACCAACCAAGTTTGTCAAGAAGAAAATGACATTTAAAATCACTTTGAATATTTACTAGTTGTCTGAAGGATTATTTTCTTTTAATAGTTAAATGTTAACCCCTGGAAAAGAGGAAAATTGTATGAAAATGTTGACAGGTCTTTAATTCCGGTGGAATTCCTCAGTACTTTCTCATTATAATTCCAAATGGCCTATTACAGTAGGAACAAAAACATCTATTTCATTCATGAAACTCATATCTCTCTTCTCTATTAATGTGGATGACTGAAGTTTGCAGTTTTTCCAATTTATCAAAACATAATTATATACATTCTGGATGAAGAATGAGGGTCAGTTTAGCTGTAGCATTCCTACAGTAACCATGCTAACTCAAAACTGTATCATAAGGTGAAAAGGTAGAAGTGATGGGATATTTATAATAGTCATTTAAATTTTGAAATGTGAAAACATTATCAGCCTTTTATTTAATTGCTGTTATTTTCCAGATAAATCAGTAGATTTTGGAAAATAAATACTTTTTTTCAAGTAGAAGAAGGTCTCAAGTAAAAATGAATCTCCACTCCCACCCCTTACACATATACCCACACACATACCAGTTTTACCAGTTTCACGTATTGATATCTCTGTTAGGTATTCTGTGACACGCTGGTGGCCAGTATTTTTCTAGTATGAAATGAACTTCCTTCCAGATATGAGGGAAGAAAATTATGATTGGTGTGTAGGTAAGAAGTCATAGTAACAAAAAACAGATGCCACTACTGACCTCTATCCACAGAGGTCACAGAGCTTGGAAGTGGTAGAAAAGAATAGGATAAATATTCTTTTTAATCTGTGTTATTCCTAGTAATCAGAGCTCTCAAAACAATCCTTAAGAACGTAGAAATAACTTACATTGAAAGAATAGAGTCATATAATTTGTTCAGAGGTTTTGACTTCCTCTTTCAGTGAGATGATTAATTTTATGTATATTAAAATGATTACTTTTAGCTCTTAAATTTTGTCGAAAATACAAGTACCTTTCCTCTTTACATTTTTGCTTTTCCTGTACTTCAAACAGACTCTCTGGTCCTGCCTCTTTACTTTCTTACTTTAGAAAACCAAGAAACAAAATTCCTGGAACAGTCAAGCATTCTTATCGCTTGACAAAAAGTTGACTAAACACTAGTTTGGAAGATCTGTAAGAGCACATAAGACAAAACAGTGGATCGGTATGTAAATAATGTCTATTTTTCTACATTGTATCCATTATCTGTCTCTGCATATGTGAACACATACACAAATATATAGAAAGAGGGAGGAATTTTTCAATTTTTTGCTCTATTTGCTATATGATTTATCAAAAGCTTTTTATTGGATACATAATCAAAGAGTAAATTAATTTCTGATATCTGTATATTGCTTGACATTTTCCTTCTTAGGATTGAAGGCAAAAGAGGGAAGTCAAAAAAGGGATTCTGCCAAAGATAGATAACTTTATTCCAACAGAAGAGATTTTATTTCTCTTTTGAATTGTATTTACTTCTGGCAATATAAAAATCCAGGAGCAGCATATATTAGTATTAAAAAGAGCAAAGTAAAATTAACATTTCAAATTTGATCCTATCAAACTGCAGAATATCATATTTATAAGGAAAAATAGCAAAGTTACAACTTTCCCCCAAATATCTTAGCTTCTGTAATTCATAGCTTTTACAACTGTAGAATAATTTTATTTTCTTCTAACCCATAGCAGAAATAGGCTATCTTTCCCTGCATACTCACAGGTTTATTATCTAAATAATATTAATAGTTCTACAGATGACCTCATTTTGCAAACTGACTTGGGATATTAAACTGGAGAAACTGCAAACAACTCCAAGCTTTCCACATGATATATTTAAGTGTGGCTGAGTGAAAACAGAAATGACACAGTTTTTTAACATGTCGACACAATTGCACACATTGTGACCTCTATCACTGCAGTGTTTCTGATTAATGGTTAATGGAAATGCAATCATTTTGGCACTTTAAATTTAGTAAATATATAAACACTTAAAGTTGGGCAAGTCATCAGCATCTTTGACATTATGATGACAGATGATTAGTCTGTTAAACATTTCTTTTCTTACTATAAAATATAGCAAGATATGACTACCAGAGGATTTTGCTTTCCTGTTGCCTTGCCAGCACTGCTATAGGCCTGATAAAGGAGTAAAAATTAGAATATGATATTGTGTAGCTGGAATATCAAATAATTTTTCTAGTAATATGTAGACTTTAAATGTTAATATGGCCCCTCTTTAAACCTAGTGTATAAAGTGAATTAAGCCCATGGTTTCTCTGTTTCTTAAAACATGATAAATTCTTCACTCCTTGTCAGATACAGAGATTTCCAAACAACGTATTTGTTTCTAGAAGTAACTATAGTTACATGGAAAGTGGTGTCTGCATCCCATCAAATTGTACTGCCTGTTTGTGGGCTTAGTTGTAAACATGAACGAAGACATATTTGAACTTGGTTAGACCTTACACTGCCAGAAAATTTTAAATTTAGACTAGCTCTTGTGTTATACCTTAGCCCATGCTTCTCAAGCCCTTTTTTGCTAGCTATATACTACATACAGCTAGTTTTGTTTCCTAAAATTCTTTGTAGGAATGGTCAAATCTATGAATGTGTCTATCCAAGTTGCTGTTAGAAATAATAAGTTTCGATTATTTTTCCCCAATATACATCTGCAAAAATAACCAAAGCTGTGGAAATCGTACACTTTGGTCAATTCGTATCAAGCAAGAAACCTCACTGTTGTCATTCAGACTATATAAGCCATTAACAATGTCCACTTATATCCTTTTCCAAGCCATAGACGTGCTTGTGGTTATCTCTACATTGAAATGCTTTGGGGAAATTTTGCTTCAGTGAGCCCTTTCCTAGAACAATCTGTTTCCTTTATTTTTATCCTCTTAAAAACATTGTTGTGGACCACAATGAAGTGACACAAGAATACATGACAAAGGATATCTCTGTTGCTGTTATATCTCATAAAAGATGAAATTTGAATAGGCAATGTTTGGAATTGAAAGTCATTTATTGGTTTATGGAGAGAATTCAATTTTGATTTGTATTGGATGTTCTTCTAAATCCAGTTTTATGTGGTTCATGATAACTTCCAATACCTTCTTACCTTTTGTTCACCAAATAATTTTTTTCCACCAGAGATCTTACCTTTTGTCTAAATTCTTGCTACTTGAGTTGTGGTCCACATACCATTTCCTAGAGGTTGTTAGAAATGTAGAATCTCAGACTTCACCCCAGACTTAGTGAATCAAAATCTGTAATCCATATTTTTTAAATACCCTCGCTCCAGCTGATTTATATGCTCACTGAAGTTGGAGAAGCACTGTTCAAATGTGTTTTCTGAAAGGAAAATTTTACCTGGTTATTCTAGTTGGCATATTATGCACTCACCGCTCCTTTCTCTTACCTACTTGCTATTGTCTTTCATCTTTGCCTGGATGCTAATTGTTCAGGCTGCCTCTAAAACATGCTAGTTTTCTTGTGGACACTAAATCGAAAAGGTATCATTTCCATGAAAATACTTTTTCTACATTTACATTTGCCATTTTATTTTCTGGATCTAGAGCTGCACTCTCCAATACAGCAGGCAATAGCCACCTGTGGTTATTTAGACATAATTAATTAAAATTAAAATTAAATTAAAAAATCAGTCCCTCAGTCACCATAGTCACATTTTGAGTACTGATTATGTATTAGATAGTACAGGTATTAACCATTTACACCATCACGGAAAGTTGTATCAGACAACCAACTGTCTAGAGACTACTATATACTAAGTCAGTCTTTGAAGCTGTCAGTTTCAATAGCTTACAGATTAGACTGGCAGCTTCAGTGAACCAGGATAACCGGTTGAAAGAGAAAATCTAGTTAACTAAAGGGCTATTCCCAGTACATTTGGTCTGTTTCTGAAATATCAAGCTATTTCATGTAGGTCAGAAGGGTAGGAGGAAAGGTGTATAAAATGCCACCTCTTTTCCCATTGCTCTACCATGAAAAGGAGATCATGGCAAGAGCATCGTACTGGAATGGGAGACTTGGAAATGGAAGCATAGGCCCCAGTTCCCTGCCAATCATTGCATATATGATACTGAGCAAATTACTTAACCTGAGTTTGTGTTTACTCATCTGTACAATCAGAATATGGTGTTCATTGTTCAATGGGAATTTAGGTTCCCATTTGTTTCTGCAATTCTCAGTTCCATGAGTTAGAGACTTCTAGTGCTGCTACCTGAAATGTACCCAGAATTATGATGGATAACATTTGATAAGGGAAATATACTTTATGTGTATCAAACACAAGTGCTGGGTTACAGATAATTTTTTAAAGTATCTACATTTAAGGAAATAATAATCTGGAGGGCTGGTCTATAAAGTGGAGTGCTTATGCCTCAGGAGAGACATAATTGATTCTTTTTTTAAAGAGTTATTTACTTACATTAGAGAGAGGCAGAGGGAAAAGAAAAAAGAGAATCTCAAGCAGACTCCTCACTGAACACAGAGCCCAACAAAGGTCTCAGTCTCACAACCCTGAGATCAAGATTTGGCATGACTTATGATTCCTTATATTATGCAAAGAAAAATGAACCCAAGTTTCCAAGACAGACTTGTAAGACATGGCCTGTAGAAGATCTCAAGAAAACAGTGAAAGGAACTCAAAACCACAATAAAGAAAGTCAGGTTTCTGAATTTTGGTATACTCAGGGCTGTCTCTGTTCATTTAAATGGATATTCAAAATTTAACTTTTCTTTTTTTGCAAAACTTTTAAGTTGGTCATAATTTGCAGCTACCATATATAGGTATAAGATATGAAGTTACTCTCCTTGGCAGAAAAATATTAGTTAAGGGAATAAAGTACCTGAATGAAATGAGAATAGTTAGGTTTTAACTTAGAGTGTCTGGTTACTTTCTGTATAACCTTGAGAAGGACCCTGGTTTTTTCCCCTTTATGCCTCAGTTTCCTCATTTCTACTTGTATCCTTTAGGTCTCTGCTATAATGATTCTGCAAAACAAATGACCACTAAATCTCAGTGGTTTAAAACAACAGAACATTTTTCTTGCTAACAGGTTTGCAGTTCACTCAGGGTAGATTGGTTTCAGGCTGTGGGTTGAGTCTAGATCTTGTCTACGTGTCTTCCATTTAGAGAGGAGCAGTTACTTTTGTAGTATATGCCCAGAAAGACAAGATGTTAAGGCCTACCATACCAACACAGCTAAAACCCTCCACTTGTACCATATCTACTAACTCTTAATTGTCCAAAGTTAATTATATGGTGAAGTCAAAGTCAGTGGGGCAGAGATGTTAAATCCAACTATTCTAGTGACAGGCACTACAAAGCTGCACAGCAAAGGGAATGTACACAGAATTCTGTCAGAGAGTGAAAAATTAGGAATAGTAATTAAATCTACCTCATTCCTCTTTAATGACTGGATATGTAGCTGTGCTTTGCTATATGAAACTGTTCCCACTAACTTTATTTTAAGGTGTTACATATTTACATGTAGTTTTAGAAATGATGGAGAAGTCTGGTATGTTATTTACAGGCTAATGGAAAAATTCCCATTAGAAAATATATTTGCATTTAAAGGATCAAATTTTAAATGCGTATTATGAGGCTCTGATAGCATTAATCACTTCTTCAACATTGTGATATTATTCACTTTATTTCAAGAAATAGAAATATTACAGAAACCAGAGGATTGTATGAATAGATGCATGATTTTTAATTTAGTTTTACATATTTCCTTTACTAAATAGGGCATGCAGTTTACTGGAAAGTGCATAAAGCAAAGCTCTCCCTGTTGGTACCAAGTTGGCAGGCAATTTGGCTGTAATCCTGTCTAGAGATTGCTTGTACATTCCCATACATTTCAACTCTGATCCTCTAATGGTCATCTGGTTTGCTCTGATTATATGGATGAACTGTGAAGGGATATCTGACTACATTGTCAAGTTAAGGGCACAGTATCTGCACAAAGGAAAAATGATACAAATTGGAATAAAAGAGTCTGTAACTTACAATGAAGTTTGACACTTTAAAAATAATACAAATATTCCACTAAAAAAATTCTTCCCTTAAAAAAATTCTCCCCGTGAAAATCTTTAAAGGATTAATTCTCTATATTGTTGACAGTCTCAAAAGAATGGTTATATTCTAGATGGATTTTGAGACAAATACCTTTCACTCCTATAGTTGGTAATACTAAAGCTAGAAAGTGCTGAGAGGTCACATCACACCTTCTATAGGAACTAATGGAGTTAAGTTTTACATAGCATTTTTTTGTATTTTATTACCAGAAGAACAACTGTCTATGACAAGCTTTTCGAAAGAATATTATATTTTTTGTCTCAAACACTATTACTTCCTTCAGTGCTTCCTTCTGTGTAATGATAATCAAAGATAAATTTTGACAGAGACCCATTGGTTCTTCAGTAAAAGATACAAGAGGTTGAGCCAGAATCCAAAGTGGGCAGTATTCTCTCTCTCAGTATATAGGACTTGCAACCCCAACCCCTTCTGCTGGTTCTGTAGAAGCATGAAATACCCTTTTCACTCATGCTTTATATGGAATGTAAACAAAGTGAATACTTCTAAGCATCACCTTACTTTTGATATCCCAGTGTTCAATGCCCATATGTAAGGCTGTGTGGATGCAACCTAACACCTGAATTTCTCTCAGAATCTTAAGGGCAATTAATTCCACTGTGTCTCGCGTCATTTTCTAATACTTAGCTAGCATTTAGTGAGTTTCTAGATTAGCTAACTACTTGCCATGCATCATGCCACGTGTACTATCTACTAATTAACTGACTTGTGCTTTATTGTCTTCATCTGAAAATTGGAAATTATCATAGTACCCATCTCCTGGGGTTGTTTTAAGAACTGAATAAAATGATAGATGCAAAGTGCTGAGAAAAAAAGCGCCAAGCATATAGTAGCAACTGGGAAATGTAAAGTATTTTTACTCACTCATTCAAAAAATATATAATACGTACTAAATTTATTTATTTATTTATTTATTTGAATGAATAAATAAATAAATAAATAAATAAATAAAATACATGCCCAAGCACTATTCTAGGGACTGGGAATTTAATTTTGAATAAGATAGAGAAGGATCCTATTCCCATGGAGTTTACATTTCAGTGAAGGATGACAAACAATAAGCAGATAAAATAAAAGAGATAGGTACTAGTAAAAAAAAAACTCTTATTAATGAGGAAATTTAAATTCAATTGAATTTATGTAAATCACCCAGGATTACAAAGCTAATAGGTGGTAGAGCCTGTATTAGGATCCATGATTATGATTCCAAAGCCCAAACTTCAAACCTGCCATGATCCCCATGCTGTTATGTTTGTTATAATTTCTTTTTTTTTTTTTAGATTTTATTTATTTATTTGACAGAGATCACAAGAAGGCAGAGAGAGAGGGAGAGAGGAGGAGGAAGCAGGGTCCCTGCTGAGCAGAGAGCCCGATATGGGGCTCGATCCCAGGACCCTGGAATCATGACCTGAGCTGAAGGCAGAGGTTTTAACCCACTGAGCCACCCAGGTGCCCCTGCTTGTTATAATTTCTGCAACACTTCCCCTCTGCAGCCTTTCTCTTTTACCCTTTCAGCTCCATCCTCTGAAATCACCATACTACATCTTTATATACCATTAGTATAACTTGATTCTCCTTGGAAGTAAATGTATCAGTTACAGCAGTGGTTCTCAAACTTGACTACATTTTGGAATCATGTGGAGATCATTAATACAATACCAATGTCTGCTTTGACCCCCCCTGCCCCCTGCTGAGGTTCTCATTGAATTATTCTGGGTCGTGGACCAAATGATTCCAACATGCAGCATTTTAGAATGATAACCACTAATACTCTAAAAAGGTTATCATCAGGTTGCCTACCTTTTAACTTTAACTTCTCTTTTGGGGCAATTTCCTGACTTCTTTGGAAATTTCCATTATTAGGGATCACTCCTGCATTTTCCTCGATCCAAGTGGATTTTTCTGTCTTCCAGATTATCACTTGCAGCTCTTTCTAAACCCCTAAGTATCTAAAGTACATGCAGTTACTTGATGATGGTGTCTGCCTCCCTCTAGATGGCTCTATTGGGTAGTTTCAATCTGTTTTACTCAAATCTCTTCATTACATATAAAAAAAATCCTCCTTGCACTTTTCTCCAGGGATCACTCCATTATTCTGGCCCCATTGAATGCAAAGTTCTGAGACGTATCTTCCCACTGTGTCCATAATTATTCATCCACCATTCATTTTCAATGACTGTATTTCTACTCAATCTGTATCTTCAAATAAATAAATAAATAAATAAATAAATAAAGGAATGAACAACTTAGGGGATGTGATCACAATGTAATTTTATTTTCATCTCATCTTGACCATTTTATTCAGTGAAATAATGTAATTCAGCCTCTGAAAAGTACTCAGCACAAATTCATGTTGGCTCTTTTTATATCTAGTTCACAGGACACAGGCAAACATTTTGTACTTCCAAAAGTTGTAGGCTGATCCTAATGCAGCCACCTAATACTGTGGTTACTTTAAGCTTTCTCAAGCAGCAATCAAGCACAGGTTTTCCATACCTCAGGACAACAGACATAGAGTGAGTGTCCATATAGAACTTCCCATTACTAGACCTATGACAAAGGAGGGGAAGGTGATGAATAACAAATCTCCAAAAAAAAACTCTTACTTCCCTATTATTTGACACAGTTTTATAATGGAATGGGATGCATCCTACATTTATAATAGAATACATTCTCACATTATTTCCTTCATTGCTTCACTTGAATCCACTAAGATCAATCTTAGCCTCACTATATGTGGTAAAACCAGACATCATGTGCTTCATGATGTGATGTAATGAGGTACCCTTGCTTTAAAAAGTTGACCCTAAATAAAATCAGCCTCTAGATTTAATTTAGTGTTTATAGAAAATACATGGCTTTAAGGAACTAGTTAAATGATACTATAAGAAAACATGGAACTGAAAAAAATGTAAAAAGCTTTATATGACAAATGACCTAGTTTCTCCAGAAAATCACTTGCAAGGGGAGAAAGAGGTGGGGATGTGCAGCTCTTAAAGAATAAAAGAGACTTAAAGGACAAAACAGCCAAACATGATAAGCAGATCTTGTTTGGTACCTAATTAAAAGAAAAAACAGAACAAACAAAATGTAAAAGTCATCTTTGAGAGAATCAGAGCATCTGAGTATTGTCTGATTATTAGATGACATTAAGGAATTACTACAAATTTTGATAGGTATGAAAATAGTATAATTGCTATGTGAAAAATCAAAATATCTTCATCATTTATGCATGTATAATAAAGCCTTTACATTTAAAATGACAATGTCTTATATTTATTTTAAAATTTCTACCTCCTAACATATTAGAGATTAATAAATACATAATTACTATTCTGAGGACTGGGCTTAATATACTAGTTTCTCTAACTCTGTGTATATGTGATAAATTTTTAAGTAAATTTATAATATCATTTTCCTTCTTAATTTTAGTTTTGCTGTTATTGTTGAGTTTTATTTATTTTTTCATAACTCAGGGATCTGTGTATTTAAAACTATTCCCACATGAATCTGCCCATAGGTCAGATGTAATTACTCATGTAGGGAATGATTCCTAAATGGGGGCTTAGAATCATTTCTTCTCAGGTCTCACATATTTATCTGAAATTAGACCTATTAAATCTTCAGCATGGAAGGAAGATCTCTGTATGTGTCATCATGCAAATCACCTTACTTATATTTTGAAGAATTAGGAAAACTTGGTTATTTGGGGGGTTAGTTTGGTACTATTGTTTTTCACTGTTAATTGATATGGTGTACAAACTGTAAGTATACACATCAACTTTTCAGTAGGGTTTAAAAATGAGGCACCTTGAGGGTGCCTATGTGGCTCAGTCAGTTAAGCATCCAACTTGATTTCAGCTCAGGTAATGATCTCAGGGTCGTGAGATGGAGCCCAGTGTTGGGCTCTGTGCTCAGCAGACAGTCTCTTTGAGATTCTCTCCCTCTCCCTCTGCCCCTAATCCCCCCCCCCACAGAGGCTCTCTCTCTCTCTCAAATAAATAAATCTTAAAAGAAAAGAAAGAAAGAAATTACCTTGGTTTTTCTGTTTAGAATAAGCCCCTAAAAGGAGTTAGTTATAGTTGTTATCTCAGCCCTGCAAAGATTGCTAAAGTCTAATCAGAATGTAGCATTCCACTTGGCTCTTAACTGTGTCTTAACTTTATCTCAAGAAGTTACCAGATTTTATGGAGAGTAGAGTATGTCCATATTCCTATGTGACAACAAGATGCCTTCTTGGAAAGACAAGAGATATTGAAAGTCCAAGATCCTAATCTATAATAGTGTTCTTCTAAAGCTGTGTTTAGCAAATTTGCCTCACCATAATATTTACTTAGGATATTTGTTGAAAATGCAAGCTCTGAGCTACTCTGCTTGAGATCCCCAAATATTTTGATTCAGCAGGTTCTGGGTGGAACCCTTAAAGTGTTTTTAACAAGCTCCTTAGATGAGTCTCATGAAAACCCAAGTTTGAGAAACACTGCTCTAAACTAATGCATTTCGGTTTAACAAGGTATGGAACACACAGACATCTTTTTACTGGCATCAGTTAACTCTATTCTGGGAGTGGGCTTGTGCAGAAAGTCTACAATATACCCACCTGCAAAGAAATATCTGGAATGCTTATATTAATGCCTAGGTTTCCTTATCCTGACAGACTCAAGTTGTAGTAGCTTTCAACTTTTCATATTACAATCGTATGGGGAGCTTAAAAAATACCAGTGCAGAAGACTGGGCCCCAGAGGGTATTACTTAAGTGGTATAGGACCTAAATATTTTTATTTTTTAAAGCTTCCTATGTGGTTCCAAAATGAAACCAGATTTGAGAAATATCAAGGTTGAGTTATGTAATAGGCAGTTGCAATTTTAGCAGATATTATGCTTCTTAAAGAGAATGAGGTTAGCAGGATCTGTCTGTCCCATAAGATCTAAAAGAGAATAGGTCAAATTCCTGTGAAATTTTGTAAAACCTTTGAGCATCAAGAGACTCCATTTTGTGACTGAGACATCACCCTGTTTTTAAAACAGGAACTGCATTGAATCCTTGAATTAAATAAGGACATATAATTGAGCACCTGACATCTGTGTACATTTTTAAATAAAAATTGGACAATCTGGGGCACCTGGGTGGCTCAGTGGGTTAAAGCCTCTGCCTTCGGCTCAGGTCATGATCCCAGAGTCCTGGGATCGAGCCCCGCATTGGGCTCTGCTTGGCGGGGAGCCTGCTTTCCCCCTCTCTCTGCCTGCTTCTCTGCCTACTTGTGATCTCTGTCAAATAAATCTTTTTTTTGTTTATTAAAGATTTATTTGACAGAGATCACAAGTAGGCAGAGAGGTAGGCAGAGAGAGGAGGAAGCAGGCTCCATGCTCAGTAGAGAGCCTGATGCGGGGCTCGATCTCAGGACCCTGGGATCATGACCTGAGCCGAAGGCAGAGGCTTTAACCCACTGAGTCACCCAGGCGCCCCCAAATAAATAAATCTTAAAAAAATTGGACAATCTGCAGAAGAGACTTTCCTAGCAACTAACATAATATACCTAGAAAACCAATGAACTGGAATTTTTTAAAAGATTTTATTGACTTGTCAGAGAAAGAGCACAAGCAGGGGGAGTGGCCGGCAGGGGGACAAGGAGGCTACCTGCTGAGCAGGGACTCCATCCCTGTACCCTGGGATCATGACCTGAGCCAAAGGCAGATGCTTAACTTCCTGAACCACGCGGGTGCCCTTGTAAATTGTAATAATACCTCCCAATTGTAATTCTTAGTAAACAACTGATGTAAGGAATCTTTTACTTTCTTTTTTTTCCCCAATAAAACTCCTAACTTTTTTCCTCTGACAGGATATAGTTTGGGTTCCTACCCAAATCTGTGTCATCTAAATTGTAATTCTAAGACCCCAAATAAATGTTTGTATTTTCAGTTCTCTTTTCTCAGTTGACATTTCAGTCCCATCCTTCCCTCAATATTATGTACATTTTTATTTGCGTTTCATGGGGATAGATGGAGTGTTTTGAACTTAGTTTCTTTTTGGTCACCTTTGACTATAATTTTTCCTTTGCTGATGTTTTGTTCTTTATGCTTAGCCTTAATTTTTTTTTCCTTTCTGTGTGTCTAGGCATCCAAATCAAATGTGGAATTCAGACCCATTCCTCACTTTCCTTATTAGAACTTTATTAAATTGAAACAGACTGGACTAAGAGGAGGTGAAAGGATTGGTTTGATGCCCTAACAATGTACAAAAATCTTTAACTGAATGGTTTTAAAACACTCAGCTACTCTGCTGCATTATTCGCGTATCTCAGTTCATCTTTGATCTTGAGAGTGGAAAACCAGGCATAGGAAACCAAATCTAGAATCGCCTGTTCCTTTAAATATAATGAAAGATTAGCTCAAAACACCATTCCATAGTATTTCTATTTCAGTGAAGCAGCTCAAGTTCAGTGTTCTCATGTTCAGTTCTAACCCTAAACTCCATTTCCCTAAATTAGCCCAGGTGATGATGATCTAAAGTCATTCATGCTTTCCCTGTTCTTCACCATGTTATCTTACACAAAGAAAACAGTTTATTTCCTTTGTCCACATAAAAGACTACTGTGTTAGCAAAATTTATTGAAATATGGGGCAGATCGGACATTTTAAGAAATGTGACATAAAAGTAAATAATGAAATATTTGTTCTTTAAAAAGACCCTCCATTATTTCTCCAACTCAGGCTTCAACCTCCCACATTTTGTTTTCAATGGAATGCTGCATACATTGTCCTTGTGGTAAATAAGTTGAAGCCAAATACACTTTATAAAATCTCTGTCATCTATCTATCTAAATTGAAAAATGTGCTCTGTAGAAAATTTACTTTTAAATTTTAACATTCTGTATACTTTCTAAAATGTATAGGTTCCAAAAACTGGAATACCTTTTGTCTACTGAATACTCGGGTTTGTATAAGTAAGATTTCAGAATATTGGAAAAAGTCAAAATTTAGGTGTATGAACAAGATGAGAAAAATTCTTCAATGCTAAAAAAAATTTTAAATGTACAGAAATTTCATAGACAAAATTAAGTACAAACCCCAAGATGGGAGAGTTCACAGAATAGAAACTCAAACAGCCAATAAACATGAAAAGATGTGCATACTCATTGGTTACTAGGAAAATGTGAATTAATCCCCAATAAAATGACAAAAGCATAGTGAAATGCAATTTCACTGCCCATTATGCTTAGGAAAAATAATATTTTGTGTGTGAAAAGCACATTTGAGTTGACATGAACTTCTCTTTGGATTAAGAACCTCAAAAATCTCTCCATTGATTAATTCTAAGTCAGGGTAAGAAGGCTCCTGGATTCAATAGGTACTACAAAATGTATTTACTACATAGAGATTATCATATTTCATAATTATTTTGGGTTTTTTGTCCTCTTAATTATTGTCAGTCTTCCTCTGAAGGCTATAAGCCCCCTAAGTCAGGAATTATATCTGTGTGTATATAGATAGATAGATAGATAGATAGATAGATAGATATAATTACCGGAAAAACCTTATATATCTGTATATATAACTATATAGTGGAGAAACTTTAGCAGAGACAATAGTTACTGATCAGTAATATTTTAAATGCATAAATGATTAATAATTTTGACATGAGTGTACTATTTAGAGGGAAGTTGAGAATATGTTGAGATCTGCGGAAATAGCATTACATTTCTCCCTTAACATGTGGACTAGAATTTTTAACCAACAATTTAGCTCAATACAATTCAGTTCAATTAATAAAATCTCTTAATTTTTTCAGCACCATAACTTTTTAACTGTTTGAATGACCACATGTACCACTCCTAAAATTTCTTTCTAACCTCATATAAGAAATCACCAACTTTAGGTCTCCCAGTAAAAATGTGTCCTGCATTCAGTGGCAGCCTGATGTCTCCCTGAATCCCCCCCAACACACACACACACCCATGTCTTGTTCGCCTCATTTGGAGACAAAATGAAAAAGCATCTAACATGTATTCTCTGTATACATTATTCCTGCTAACTTGATTAGCTAATCTGGGAGGCTCACTAAGTGTTTTATTCCTAGATTTACCCTTGTCATTCCTTCAACTTTTGTCCTACATCATGCCTCAGAAGTAAAGATGAGTCTTCAGAAAGTATTCTCTTTATGGCCCTTGCTATTAGCTTTTTTTTACATCACCGCATACCAGGGGAAGTACCTGGATCATTTTAATATTTAATAAATATTTGTTGAGGGGTCCTGGATGGCTCAGTCGGTTAAGTGTCTGCCATTGGCTCAGGTCATGAGCCCAGAATTCTTGGATGAGTCCTGCATACGGCTCCCTGCTCAGCGGGGTGTCTGCTTCTCCCTCTGCTTTTCCCCCAACTTGTTCTCTTAATCTCTCTTTCTCTCAAATAAATAAATAAAATCGTTAAAAGCAAATAAATATTTGTTGAATGAGTGAATACATTAACTTAATACATCAAGAGCTGAGTAGTCTGAAGCATCCTAAGACCAGGATAATTCTATGTCCATTAGCATATAATTGGATATATTTGTTTCTCTGGCACCTTTATTTATATACTTGAACCAGCCAATCAAAACTCCCATCAGGGACATGTCATGTCATTGTAAAATGACAATTTAATGTTTAATTTATACTTTTTTTTCCCTAAGGGGCAATTAACAGCATTTAGAATACCTGGTTGTCTTTCATTAGGTCTTTGCAGCTGCCTTCATGGAATTTATTGAATATTTTGAATGGTGAATTTTGATGGATTTCTTTTCTCACATGCCATTTATTCATGTTTTGTGTTTGATTAGGAATCTCATTTTAGGAATAATTAGGAATTAGGAATGATCTTTCCCTTTCTTTTTCTCTGTGTCTTTCAGAACATTTGCAGTTGCCATTCCAGAGCATCCTCGGGAAGATTCCATCATGTTGATGATTCAGAGTTCCTGTCTCCACAGAAATGGTGAGTAACACAGATCTAGTCACAGAACCAAAGAAAATGTTGCCACTTTCTGGTGTCAAGTTTATATACATATAATTTCTAAAGCATGAGACTCACAACTTATTACCTAACATATTACGAAGTATCTCCAGCATGCAGAATTTTATGTTGAAAGGAATTTTATGTTCAGTATTCACATACCCAACACCAATATTCAGCAGTTAACATTTGCCATACATGTTTTATCACACCTCTTTATCAGTCCTTCTACCCATCCATCATATTACTGTATTTTTTCTGGGCATTTTTATTGTAAATTGCACATATCGTTTACTTCAGTCCTAAACACGTTAGCCTGCAAATCATAAGCTATGTTCACTCTTTATTTACAGGTTTTTTCATTTGAAGTAAAATTTACTTACAGTGTTATGTACAAATTTTAAGCATGCAGTTTGAGGAGTTTTGTCAAATAACCCAAACTTCTATCACAGTAGAATATTAGCATCACACCAGAAAAGTTTTCAAATGCCCCTTTCCAGTTATTATCCACCCCTACACCTCCTTTCAGAGATAACCACTATTCTGACATTTTTTCTACCATAAATTGTTTGTCTCTGCTTGTTCCAGTACTTCCTTTGAATTGTATAATACACTATGTACTCTCTTGTTTAAGGCTTCTTTTACTCAGCATCATGTTTTTGACATTCATCCATGTCACTCTATGGAAGAAATTTACTCCTTTGTAATACTAAGTAGTGTTTCATTATATGATTACACCATACTTTATTCAATATCATATTGATAGACACTTTGGTCAACACTTGAGCTGTTTCCAGTTTTGGCTTTTATGAATAAAGCCATATATGCTTTCTCATACAAGGCTTTGTGTAAATACATATGTTTGCATATAACTTGGGGAAATATCTTGTAGTATACTTCTTGGTTATAGCATAGGTGTATCTTTAGTTTTACATAAAACTGCCTGACCTTTTTTCCCAATGTACGTGTATAATATTAATACCCTGCCCAACAATATATGAGAGTTTCAGTTGTTCAACACCATTTTTTTTTATTTTTTTAAAAGAGCGTTCCATGTTTTATTTTATTTTTAAAGATTTTATTTATTTGAGAGAGAGAGTGTGTGAGAGAGATCATGAGCAGGGAGAGAAGGGCAGAGGAAGAAGCATGACTCCCCACTAAGCAGGGAGCCTGATGCAGGACTCAATCCCAGGACTCTGAGATCATGACCTGAGCCAAAGGCAGACTGATCCACCCAGGCACCCTCCACATCCTTGACAAATTAGTTTTGATTAGTATTGATTTAAATAGTCTGGTGGATTTAGTGGTATCTTATTGTTATGTTAATTTTCATTTCCCAGATTACAATAATTTTGGGCTTTTTTCATAATTCCTGGGATAAATAACATTTGTTTATTAAGTATTCTTTTTTTGAGAATTTGCAACTTGTTAATGTATTGCTGAAGGTTCTTATAACAATATTCCTTAGGAACTATATATGTATACATGTATATTTATTATTTATTTCCTTTGTTGGGTTATGATTTGTATAGGTAGAGTGTATTTTGACACCATTATCTCATGAAATATGAAGTGTAATCACCAGTGCTTGTTTCCAAGGTTGTAAAGTAGGAGGTATGTGGCTCAAGCTAAATATTTTTGTTTTGTCTTTGGTCCATGAAGATACTTATTTTAAGCCTACTATTTCTTATTTTCTGTTATTATATTATCTATTTTTCTATGTGGTTGGAGTGTTGAAGATGCATCTAATGTTTTCTTTCTGTGTTGTCTTGAATTAACAGCTTTACCACTATATCATTAATTTTTGGTTTGATGTTGCCTTACTTTCTCTTGGTCTGCTTCTTATATGATTTAAAGTTTCTTTTGAAGGCAGGACACAACACAAAGACAGTAGGATGATTTTAAAAGAAACCTTTTTGTTACTTACAGCTCTAACTGAGAGAAGGCTGTCAGTCAGGGCCACACAGAAAGTTACACCAAGGGACAGGGTGATAGGAGGCAGTTTATGTCTGGCCAGCAGGTGAGTTTAGCTAGATTTCTCAGGCTCTCTGTGGATTGGCTAATTTGAGTAACTTCACAGGTCCAGGGCATAAAGGCTTCCCCTAGTTTTCTGGTACCTGGCTATAAGGTGATTGGCGCTAGTACATAGTGACCTAAAGTGTGAGACCCAAAAAGAAAAGAGGTTGTTGTGTGGATTTAATCAAGTGCTTAAGAAGGAGAACTGACTGGCCTCCAGTCAGGGCCTCAAAACTGACTATAGTTACCATTAAAAAAAAAAAAACACCAAAAACTATATTCACACACAAAATAGATATGCATATACCAGTGCACCATTCTTGGTTGATTTCCTAAACTCTTTTATGATATAGTTTGAAGACTAATGATGCAAGTCATTGAATTTAGATTTGAGATATAAAATTAAAAATGAAAGTAGGTAAATTATACTGCCTCAAAATTTAAAACTTCTGTGCATCAATGGACATAATCAAGAGTGAAAAAGCAATCTGCAGAAGAGGAGAAAATATTTTCAAACCACATGTCTGATAAGGGGTCAATACCCAGAATATATTAAGAACTGTAACTCTGGGGTACCTAGGTGTCTCAGTCAGTTGAGTATCCAACTCTTGGTTTCAGCTCAGGTCTTGAACTGGGGTCATGGGATCAAGTGCTGCATTGGGCTCCATACTCAGCATAGAGTGTACTTGTCCCTCTCCCTCTGCTCCTCCCCATATTCACTCTCTCTCTATCTCTCTAAAATAAATAAATAAACTTAAAAAATAACTACAACTCAGGAACAAACAAACAAACAAACAAACAACCTGATTAAGAATGGCAAAGGAGTTGAATAAACATTTCTCCAAAAGAAGATGTGCAAATAGTCAACAAGCACATGAAATGATGCTCAATATCACTATCATTTAGGCAAGTGCAAATCAAAGTCACAATGAGATACCACTTCATACCTATTAGGATGGCTACCATTAATGAATGAATGAATAAATAATAATTGTTGAGGTTGTGGAAAAATTATAATTCTTATGTACTGTTGGTGAGAATATAAAATGGTGTATCTACAGTATGCAGTTACTCAAAAAAGTAAAAATAGAATTGTTATATGTTACAGTAGTCCTGCTTCTGGATATATACCCCAAATAATTGAAAGGTAGATCTCAAAAAGATATTTGTACGCCCATGTTCATAGAGGCATTATTTGCAATAACCAAAAGGAGAAAGTAACTCAAGTGTTTTTTGATGGATAAATGGGTAAACAAAATGTAGTATATACACACAATGGAATATTATTTAGACTTAAAAAATAATGAAATTCTGACATACGCTACAATATAGAAGAGCTTTGAGGACAGTATAAGTGAAATAAGCCAGTCCAAAAAGGACAAATACTATATGATTTTATTTATATGAGATATCTAGTATAGTCAAATTTATAGAGATAAAAAGTAGAATGGTAGTTGCCCCAGGCTATTATGGGAGCAGTAAGGGATTGTTATTTAATGGGTATAGAGTTTCAGTTTTGCAAGATGAAAAGAGTCCTGGAGATCTGTTGCTCAACAGTGTACATCTAGTTAATACTACTACACAGTACACTTAAGATGGTTAAGATGATAAATTTATGTATATTTATCAGAATTCAAAAATTACTTAAAAACTGGCATCATCTTTATTATCAGGAATGAATTATCATTAAGATAGTTATATGGTAACTATTATGTATTATATACAACTATATTGTTACTAATTATATAACATAACCATGAATTTAATATAACATTAATAGTTGTATATTTCTGCTACTGTTATTTGGATGTTATTAAGAAAAATCTGAATTAAGTGTTAAATAATTTTAAAGCATAGTGTAAAGATAAAATTAGTTGTTTATTTTTTTAAAAGAGTTTATTTATTTATTTGACAGAGATCACAAGTAGGCAGAGAGGCAGGCAGAGAGTGAGAGGGAAGCAGGCTCCCCACCCTGAGTGGAAAGCCCGATGTGGGGCTCAATCCCAGCTCGATCCCAGGCTCGATCTCAGGACCCTGAGATCATGATCTGAGCCGAAGGCAGAGGTTTTAACCCACTGAGCCATCCAGGCACCCCAAAATTAGCTGCTTCTTTACTATAAGCATTCTCTGATACCAGTGATTCTCAAAAAAGTCCTGATGTAAAATTATCCAGTGAAACAGCTCTGAGGGCTGTTGCCAATTAAATGTTAAGCATCTTAGTAAATTTATTTAGGGTTAGGGTACTCTTTGGGGAAAAAGTGAGATATTTATTATTTTTAGTAAATTCTAACATGAAAATGCATACTTGTTATATTGCAGAGAAAACATACTCCCTGGTAAATTCTTGTTTTACCAAAAACCAGTAAGAAATGACAATATGTATATAGGAGATTAAAAGAAAGCAGAAGAAAATGTTAACATGATACTCATAAATCTCAGTCTTAAAAATAAGTTCAACATTCCTCTCAGCCATAAAAAAAAGAATGAAATCTTGCCATTTGCAACAACATGGATGGATCTAGAGAGTATAATGCTGAGTGAAATAAGTCAATCAGATAAAGACAGATAACATATGATTTCACTCATATGTGGAGTTTAAGAAACAAAACAAATGAATAAAAACAAAGAAAAAAGAGACAAACAAGAAAACAGACTCAACTCTAGAGAAAAATCTGATGTTTACCAGAGGGGAGGTTAGTGGAGGAATGGGTGAAATAGGTGATGGGGATTGAGAATACACTTATCATTATCATGATGAGCAATGAGAAATGTACAGAATTGTTGAATCACTATATTGCACACCTAAAATTAATACAGCACTATATTTTAATTATCCTGGAATTAAATGTTTTTTTTTAAATCTAACACTCCTAAAAGGTAAGTAGTTTTCAAAATTACATTGAAATTGGTAAGTTTTGAATGGCTTTGATCTACCTCACTTTAAACTGTGATGGTCACATATGTCATAACACAATTTTTTTAGACATGACCAGTGCTGTTACCTTGGTCCTACTCTGTTTGCTCATATCTTCATCTCTAGACAAGGGAATTTTGATTAAACTTGGTATTCATGGAATTCTGACTTACATTTTTGCTGAATTTAGATAAAGAATTATTATGTACATAGAGAATAAAAACATTTGGAAATATCAATATTATAAAATCTATTAGGTAATTTAAAAAATATTTATTTATTTGAGAGAAAGAGCATATGAGAGAGAGAGAGCACAAGTAAGGGGAGCAGCAGAGGGAGAGGGAGAAACAAGCTCCCTGCTGAGCAGGTAGCCCAGTGAGGGGCTCAATCCCAGGACCCTGGGATCATGACCTGAGCTGAAAGCAGACACTTAACCGACTGAGCTACCCAGGTGCCTCAAATCTATTAAGTAACTTAAAGTATGAATTGATTTAGTGGAAAAACAAAACATAGCCGTTCAAATATATTTACCAATAAAATTCTAGAATGGTGGTTGCCATCAGGGTCAGATTTGCTCCCACAGGATGTTTAGAAAAGTCTGGAGACATTTTTGATTGTCAGAACTGGCATCTAGTGGCAGAGACCAGGACGTTGCTAAACATTGTATAGTGCATAGGATGGTCTCCCAACAACAAATAATTATCCAGCCCCAAATGGTAATAGTCCCAAGTTTCAGAAACCTTGCTCTAGAGGAGCTTCCCATTATCATATGTAAAGGCCAACATTTGTAGTATACAATAAAGCCAATGTAACATAACTCAGAAACTACCTTTGGAGACTATGGAACTGCTTGTGGATGAGTTCAACCTGTGGACTCAAAATAAGACATAATGTATAACTTCTTGCACTGGCTAAATCACAAGAAGGCCAAGTTTGTGATATGGACCATTACCAACACAATGAACCTGCCAGAACAAGTCATTAAGAACCCATGTTTAGCCAACTGGGTGTTCCAAAGATGTCCTTCCAGTGCAATACTCAGCAGCCAACAGCAGCCAGCCAATTTCAGTGTACTGACTCAAATATTTAAAAGCCTTTGGGGGCGCCTGGGTGGCTCAGTCAGTTAACCATCTGCCTTTGGCTCAGGGCATGATCCCGGGGTCTGGGGATCGAGCCCCACATCGGGCTCCTGCTCTGCAGGGAGCCTGCTTCTCCCTCTCCCTCTGCTTGCTGCTCCCCTTGCTTGTGTGTGCACTTGATCTCTCTGTCAAATAAATAAATGAAAATCTTTAAAAAAAAAACTTTTGAAGATTGTGCCATCTGACTGGTATCCAGGAAGATAAGTAGCTCTTTCTAGAGATCCATGATGGCTGCCTGGACATTTACAGGCATGCCATAAAGATCTGTGAGTTCTCCCTCCAGAAGACCAAGTCCTGTGGGCTGGTCACTGTAGCTAGTGACAACTGTGGATAAGATATTTTCATCTACATACATCATTGCCATAAAAAAATATCCCCTGGTTCTGGAACACAGAACATGGTTTGCTCAGAACAATCTTCACAGTGTTTTGTAGATCAGGACTGGAGGTAGCAACATTTCAACAGATATACAGTCAATGTGTGACTCTATGCAGACAGTTTTATCCTACCGTATCAGAGGCCATGGCTATGTGCCCATGCCTGGGCTTCCATCAGCTCCTTTTTGTGAAGTCTAGCAGAAACAACCTACTTTGTTCTTTGCAGCTCAACATCAACCAGCATGATGTGCTCTGTGTGCTGAAAGAAAAGTGAGGGGTTTTGACATGGAAAGACAGTGACCTGTGGTTTTTAAAGAGCTTGACTTCCATTTATTTACTAAGCATCTGGAATTATTGTAGCAAGGTATACTGAATGGAAATGAATGTGTCATGTGTTTTGAATCATACATTAAATGATATGTTTTTCCCAGAAAAGAACATTAAATAGTCACCTTTCTATGTCAACATGCATTTCTTTGGTGTATAGTTAATCCTGAAGCTTTCTCATAAATCTGAATTTTTAGACCCTGAAACACTCATTTGTTCACCAAAGAAGTATATATTTACACATTAACCAGGTCCATGATCTTGGGTAAGTCCAGATCAACACTCTGGGTTTCAGTTTTATTATTTCTAAAATGGAGGAAAGGAAGGAAACTAAAAATACTGAGCTCTTACATTACATTTTTTCACTTATCTCACTGTAATTACTATTGCAAATGATAGTGATTTTTAAGCATATATTATTACTTAAATTTTAAACCCTCAAAGAACAGGGGTTAATATCTGCTAATTTTTGCTTTCTACAACATCTGTCACAGTGTCTGGCACAAATATGGTAATGTACACAACAAAATCACCTCACAAGACTGCCAGGATATTTGCATAACTACCAAAAGCTTTAAACAAACCAAAGAGTACTTTTCTAGAATAATGATAAAAATTTTATATATACATGCATGTATATGTATATGTATGTATACATACATATATATTTACATACATAGGGGACTATAGCAAAGATATGAATTCAACATGGAAGTGAGAAAGTAAAGAGAAATGAAATGAAAAATGGACCTCCCACAGCCAATTCATACACATACCGTGAATTAATATGTGGAGTATTTCTTTCCTGAATTTGTCATCTTAAGTGTTGTTACATGCTTCCTCTAGGTGTCCAATAATATTATGTACACCTTTTTATTATTACATTTACTGTATTGTTTTATTATTTATCTATCTTCAGCGTTTATTGCAATGAATTGTAATTGCTATTCAGTCTTTGTTGATTGCATAAACCTTCAATAAAAGGAGGGAGGGAGGGAGGGAAGAAGGAAGAAAGGAAGGAAGGAAAGAAGGGAGGAAAAGTTTTTTCATAGGTCATTTTTGACATTTCAGTATCTTTTTCATTCTTGGAAGAGGATGGAAGATACTCTAACAATGGACTGATATTTTATATTCTGTACCACAAATATCTCATGCCTTGATATGCCAGATTTCCTCATCTATCAAACCAGATGGTTTGATATAAGCATTATATATGGCAGTACTCCCTCCAGTATTAATAATTTGTATTCAAACTGATGATTTCTAAGATGAGGACTTTCCCAATTATTAATTTTCTCTGGTCTCTTGATTTAAAAGGAGTAATGCCTTTTATGGCAAGTAGATTTGCTTCTTAAATTTATTGTCCATCTGTATTCCACTTCAACTTACAAATTGGGCTCCATGCTTGCAAAGAGAGATTTTTTTTAGTTCTCTCAGCTCCATAGCCATGTCTTCTTTTATTCAAGAGGTAATGCAGCATTCTTCTACAGCCAGAGAGAGGGAAAGTTTAATGCATAGGACTTCTGTTACATGTCCCAAGCTTCCATTGTTACAAAATATTCAGTCTCACAGCTTATTTATTGCCAGCTACATCCTTTATTATGCATTTCTCTATCTTCATAGATGAGTATAAATATAAATAAAACAGCAGATAAAAAGAATGTAAAACAGCATGACATAGGAAAATTTAGATGAAAAAATGAAATAAGGAATTCTGTGAGTGGAAATGAGACAGATATCATTTCTATATTTTGAAGAATCCAATTATACATTGTATTTTTATACAAGGTATATTAAAATATAAACCTGCTTTAAATCCACAAAAGTAATAAAATTTAAACATCAAGGTCGACAATCTCATTATATGCTATATTCACCCATCCTCTAGATTGCTTCATAGATAACCAAAGAAAATGAATTCCTATCAACCATGAAAATTTCTGGTCTTCAGCCACTTCCTAGAGATTCCATAGTCCAGTAATTATTTATTTGAGGGACCCAAGAAATTAAGTTTACTAAATTACATTTTCTCCTTCTCTAAATTTCTGCTGCATAATTTCCACTAAACATTTTTTTTATTTGAGTGTAGTTGACACAAAAAGTCATATTAGTTTCAGGTATACAACACAGTGATTCAGGTTCACTATGTATAATGCTAAGCTCACCAAAAATGTAGCTTACTTCTGTCTCCATTAAATTTCTTATTCAAACCAGGTCTCATTTATCCATATTTCAAAGGACTATAATATAATGTTATAGTTAAAAATCCTAAGTATTTCAAACTCTTCTACTTAAAAATTTTTATACCAGTCTTCAGAAAGAAATTCATTAAGACTTTTATTTTCAGTTTTGACTAGTTAACAGTTCCACAGAGAAGGTAGCAGTAGCTATGAAATTATCTCAAGATAAAGAACATAATGGAGTGTGAAAATTTCTTAAATTAGGTAATGGTGAACTCTACCACATTTAATGATCTTACTGAGCATCTGGTTTTTGGGAATTAGAGGCAATCAGAAATTAGTAAACTCTTGATTTGAAATTAAATGTTCTTTACAACAGTGAAGAACTAAATATTTTAGTTCACTTCACTACCTAGTCTCAATATTTGTTGTTTCTATGAAGAGATACATTCTCCTTTCTTTCTAATCATAATAAAACCCACTGTACTTCAGAAATAAATTTGGATCTCAGCTTTCTTTTTTTAAGATTTTATATATATAATTGTTCATTTATTTATGTATTTGTTCATTTATTTATTTATTTATTTGACAGAGAGGGAGAGAGAGAAAGAGAGAGAGAGAGAGCGCACAAGCCAGGGGAGCAGCAGGCAGAGGGAGAGGGAAAAGCAGACCCTGAGCAAGGAGCGGGATGTGGGGCTTGATCCCCAGACCCTGGGATGATGACCGAGCCAAAGGCAGACACTTAACCAACTGAGCCACCCAGGCATCCCTGAATCTCAACTTTCTTAATGAAGTGAAGTGGTTTTCTGTTACACCAAGCCTGCATTTTTCTATCATTTGCCATTTATCCATCTATCTATTTATTAATATAGTTAGCATATGCGAATATATTCAGCACCTGCTGTATGTCAGACAATGGACAGGAGACAGCAAACTTTTGCTGCAAAGGGCCAGATAGTAAATACTTTAGGCCCTGCAAGTCATATGCTGTTTGTCACAGCTATGTTGCCACTATTCGGCTTTGTTGTTGCAGTATAAAATCAGCCAAAGATAATATACCAATGAATGGGCCTGGCTGTGTGCCAGTAAAATTTTATTAAACAAGAGAGGTGGTGGGTGGATTTGTCCAGTGAGATGTAGTTAGCTGAGCCCTGGATGATATGACAGAAACTTAATGGTATATAGTAAGCAAATATAATCATAGTAATCAAAGTGAAAATAGGAACATTTTACAGAATAAGAAAAATGCAAAGCTTTTAGCAGTTGGCAAAAAGTCCTAGACATCTAGATATATGGCTATTAAGACAATATATTCCTATTTCAGCCAGAATCAAAGAGAAAGAGAGAGGTAGAAAAAAGAGAAGGTTGGTGGGAGGAGGGAAGAAAGTTGAGAGAGAAATATGGGTGGTTGATTAATATAAGAATGTCATGGTTTTCTTCAAAACTTCAAATTAACATATTATCTACTTTATTTATTAAGAACAAAATATTAACTATTTTTGTCTTAGAGAAAATTAACCCAGCATATGATGCAATATGCAGTAATAAGTATTATTTAGCCAAAAGTAGTACTTTTCAAAAAGAATATATGTGTGTGTATATGTATATACATATATACATATATATGTACATATATATATGTAAGTATATGTGAATGATTGGAAAAGTAGTTGACCATATAAAATAGTTTTAAAAATGATAATTATGTGAGGTGAAGGATGTGTTAACTAACCTTATTGTGGTCATCATATTGCAATATATAAATAAAATAGATATATATCAAATCATCACATTGTATACCCTAAGCTTACACAATGTTATATGTCAATTATATCTCAATAAAGCTGGAAAAAGGAGTTCTGGGGACAATAGTTCCTGTATGAGAAATAGTTTGTTCTGTTTTTATTTTAAATTCAATTAATTAACATTTAATGTATTATTGGTTTCAGAGGTAGAACTTAATGATTCATCAGTCTTACATAACACACAGTGCTCATTACTTCATGTGCCTTCCTTTATGTCCATCACCCAGTTACCCCATCTCCCACCTCCCACCCCTCCAGCAACCCTCTGTTTGTTTCCTATGATTAAGAGTCTCTTATGGTTTGTGTCCCTCTCTGATTTTGTCTTGTTTTATTTTTTCCTCTCTTCCCCTATGATCCGCTCTTGTTTCTTAAATTCCACATACAAATGAGATCATATGATAATGGTCTTTCTCTGATTGTCTTATTTCGCTTAGCACAATACCCTCTAGTTCTATCCACATCATTGCAAATGGCAAGATTTCATTATTGTTGCTGTCTGAGTAGTATTCCATTGTAGGTATATATACCACATCTTCTCTATCCATTCATCTGTTGATAGACATCTAGGTTCTTCCCATAGTTGGGCTATTGTGGACATTGCTGGTATAAACATTGGGGTGCACATGCCCCTTCACATCACTACATTTGTATATTTGAGGTAAATACCAGTAGTGCAGCTGCTGGATCAGAGGGGAGCTCTACTTTTAACTTTTTGAGGAACCTCCATCTTTTTTTCAAGAGTGGCTGCACCAGCTTGCATTCCCTCCAACAGTGTAAGAGGGTTCCCCTTTCTCTGTATCTTCACCATCATCTGTTTTTTCCTAATTTGTTAATTTTAGCCATTCTGACTATTGTGAGGTGGTATCCCATTGTAGTTTTGATTTGTATTTCCCTGATGTGGAGTGATATAGAGGATTTTTCCATGTATCTCTTGGCCATTTGTATGCCTTTGGAGAAATGTCAGTTCATGTCTTCTGTTCATTTCTTGATTGGATTATTTGTTCTTTGGGTGTTGCATTTGATAAGTTCTTTACAGATCCTGGATACTAGCCCTTTATCTGATACGTCATTTGCAAATATCTTCTCCCACTCTGTTGATTGTCTTTCGGTTTTGTTGACTGTTTCCTTTGCTGTGCAGAAGCTTTTTACCTTTTTACCCAATAGTTCATTTTGCCTTTGTTTCCCTTGCCTTTAGAGACATGTCTAATAAGAAGTTGCCACGGCTGAGGTCACAGAGGTTGCTGCCTGTGTTCTCCTCTAGGATTTTGATGGATTCCTATCTCACATTTAGGTCCTTCATCCATTTTGAGTCTGTTTTTGTGTATGGTATAAGAAAATGCTCAAGTTGCATTCTTCTACATGTGGCCGTCCAATTTTCCTAACACCATTTGTTGAAGAGATTGTCTTGTTTCCCATTGGATATTCTTTCCTGTTTAGTTGACCATAGAGTTGAGAGTCCATTTCTAAGTTCCCTATTTTGCTCCATTTATCTATGTGTCTGTTTTTGTGCCAGTACCATACTGTCTTGATGATTAGAGCTTTGTAATACAGGTTGGAGTCCATAATTGTGATGCCACCAGTTTTGGTTTTCTTTTTCAACATTCCTTTGGCTATTTGGGCTCTTTCTCAGTTCCATACCAATTGCAGGATTGTTTGTCCCAGCTTTGTGAAAAAGGTTGATGATATTTTGATAGGGATTGCATTGACTGTGTAGATTGCTCTGGGTAGAACAGACATTTTAACAATATTTGTTCTTTCAATCCATAAGCATGGAATGTTTTTCCATTTCTTTGTGTCTTCCTCAATTTCCTTCATGACTATTTTATAGTTTTTTGAGAAGAGATCCTTTGCCTCTTGGTTAGGTTTTTTCCTAAGTATCATTCGGTTTTGGGTACAATTTTAAATGGGATTGACTCCTTAATTTCTCATTCTTCTCTCTTGTTGTGAGTGTATACAAATGCAACTGATTTCTGTGCACTGATTTTATATCCTTATACTTTGCTGAATTCCTGTATGAGTTCTAGATTTGGGGGTGGGTTCTTTTAGTTTTTGCACCTAGAGTATCATGTCATCTGCAAAGAGTGAAAGTTTGACTTCTTCATTGTCAATTCAGATGCCTGTGGAAAGAGCCAAGATGCCCTTCAACAGATGAATGGATAAAGAAAATAGGGTCCATATATGCAATGGAATATTAAGCCTATCAGAAAGGATGAATACCCAATTTTTTATCAGCATGGATGAGATTGGAGGAGATTATGCTGAGTGAAATAAGTCAAGCAGAGAGAGTCAACTATCATATGGTTTCACTTACTTGTGGAGCATAAGGAATAACATGGAGGACATCAGTAGAAGGCAAGGAAAAGTGAATTGGGGGAAATTGTAAGGGGAGATGAAGCATGAGAGACTCTGAGAAATAAACAGGGTTTTGGAAGCGGGGGTGAGGAATGGGTGAGCCTCTTGGTGGGTATTAAGGAGGACACATATTGCATGGAGCACTGGGTGTAGTGCATAAACAATGAATCTTTGAACACTGGAAAAATAAAATAAAATAAAATAAAAAGAAGTATTTAAATAACATTCTTAAATGTCACCCCTGTGAAACAAGAATAGAAATAAAAATCTCTTCTAAATCTGTCAAGTGTCAGAATTACACTTCCTACCTCAAATGAAAGCAAATTAGCTCAGTATAAGTGAAGAAGGGATGTGTATCGCAGCAACTAGGGAGGAGGAAGAAACATCATCTGTGGATATAGATATTCTAGAAGCAATAGTCATATATAAACAGTCTTAGAAAAAAGAGTCTGGACTCAGAAGATGTGAGTTGTAGTTTCTGGTCTGGCATATTTAAACTGTGTTAATTTCGACAGTAATGCTCCTTCATCCTGATTGTTCTCATTTAATTGTATATGGGTGTGCTCTCCAGGTACTTCATCTTTGATTTAACATTGAGAATAAAATGAAATGCTGTCGGGACGCCTGGGTGGCTCAGTTGGTTAAGCGGCTGCCTTAGGCTCAGGTCATGATCCCAGCGTCCTGGGATGGAGTCCCACATCGGGCTCCTTGCTCGGCAGGGAGCCTGCTTCTCCCTCTGCCTCTGCCTGCCACTCTGTCTGCCTGTGCTTGCTTGCTCTCTCTCTGTCAAATAAATAAATAAAATCTTTAAAAGAAATGAAATGCTGTCAGTATTTGGTTTGTGGCAGTATTGTGAACATGGCTAGATAAATACTTCTTTATAATCTTGCTGATGTAGTCTGTGCTACAGTAATATATTTATAATGAAGACTTTCAACAATATAATAACTGCTTTACAGGGTACATAGTACATATTCATTTTTAGTCAGATATTTCTGACTTAATCTGAACATGTCTATCCTAGTTTACCAAATCAGAACTGACTGTATAAACTACTACTTATCCATGTGCTAGTGCCCTTATTTTTATTTTTAAGCTAAAATATAAAATATAAAATACTTTTAGTAGTTTTTCTAATACAACCATTGACAGGTTTTTTTTAACAAAATGGCATGTGTTTACTAGTGATTCAAACAAAGATTTCATTGCATTTATTCCCAATGAGTGTACGAAGATGCCTCTGGTTTTTTGGGCTTCATCTTAGATGTAGAGCACATATGATAATAAAAAGAATATAATTCAGTTTAACAATCACCAAAATGCCTTAATTTGCAGGTAATTGTTAATAAAACTTACAAAAAATACTATAATCCTATTCAAAAGACTTCTAAATTCCTTATATAGTATTTATACATATGTTTTAGACTTGAAATTAGTTGTTGCTCTATTTTCAGTGGAAAATATGAAGGAGTAAAATACCTGTAACTTAAGTCAAAAGGAGATTTTTATTCTATGGCAAGTTGAGGAATACCATTTTGAAAATTGTGATGTTTTTAATTAAAAATGAGAATGTTCAATATGTTAATTAGCTTGATTATAGCAATCATTCACTATGTATATCTATAGCAAACAACATGTTGTATACCTTAAATATATACAACTTTTATTTAAAAACAACCCAAAGAGCAAAAATGCTGATTCTTGGAGAGGGGATAAAGATTGTGAAAAATGTGAGGAATTTAAATAAAATCAAGAATTTAAGTTTTAAGGGAGCAGACTAGGAACTGTGCATTATAGAGCAAATTGTTACTCACAGTAGTAAACATGCTATTTGAAATAAAATACATGTCTTGAATCTTTAAAGAGCAGGCTATTTTAAGAAAATGTGGAAAAATGTTTATATAACTGCCATTTCAAAAATAGTACTAATTTTTTCATTGATAATGTTGGTTTCATGTATAAGATGGGAATCACCATGAATAATTTTTTGAAATGAGTGGATATTTACTAAGCAAAAGAGTTAGCCTAATTTTTTCCCCATTTATTTGGATAAAAAAAAAGTTTGGCTTAATTAAGTATACTACTGTGATGCACACACAGACTGAAGCTATTAATAAACACTGCCATAAAATGAATTATTTCCCACAGTATTAATATTTATTAGTGTTACAAGAATTTAGATATCCTAATGTATAAATGTTTTGATACTTAGATTATTCAAATTCAATAAAGTACATCTATAGTGGGATATGACCCCCAAATTCTGGGATTGATTTAATTAAGAATAATTTTATTTTACTGCTTTTAGAAGAATAAATATTTGTATCAACAAATGTTGATCAGGATCAAGAAGTCATTGCTTATGTTGGAGGACAGAAAATAGCTCTAAGATACAAAGTTTCTTAAATTATATCAGTTTTATAGAAGAGCTGTAATCATAATGTTAAGAGGACTTGTCAGAATTGGAGGGGAGATTAATTGGGAGTTTGTGCTTTGCATTGACTAGAAGACCAAAAGAAATCTGCAAATTCCAGCTAAACAAATGACACAAATTCTATTTTGTTCCTCTGGTGTGGATGAAGGAGGAATCATGGGATAAATAACTGACACTGAGTGGCCACTGTCAGAAACTATAGAGATACTCAACGTGCAGTGTTTTATTTAAAGTTTATGAACCAGGTGTGTCTTGCTTCTTAAACTTCAAATCAAATCAAATCAAATGCTCAAGTCCACAAATGTGTATGTCAGCAGGAGCTTAATTTCTGTTTCTTGTGTTGAACAGCCCTTCTACTGATATAGAGTCTAAATCTTCAGCTCCTTTACCCCTTTTTGTATGGTACTATGACCTTGTGCTTGGCGGCCTTTCCTGTCAGCAGATCTTCTCTAGAAACATCACAGAATATCACTGAGTTTCTCATAATGTTTGACCTCAAAAGGAATTTTGCAAGAGTTTTGACTCTTTTCTCTCATGTAGCTCTTTGGCTCTAAGGAACATTTATTTATTTCCTTCCTAGTAAATAGGATATTCAACCAAGGAATATTGAAAGGAGCCTTTTTGCTAGGCTAATTATCCTGCAGATATATATTTCTCCCAAGGTTACAGGTGCCTTCTTTTTTCATGTTTGTATAATTGAGATAGGACATATAAGAAGAAAGGGAAGGTGAAGATGAAAAACAAGAAGAGAAGAAGGATAAGAAAAAGGAGAAAACTCAAAAAAGGAGAAAGAGAGAAAAAAAGCTTTATAGAAGAATTTTGCAGTTTCTTTCCTAAAAAAGAAAGAATTGGGTGTACTTTATATCTAATATCCCTGCAAGGTCATTCAAGTTCTCTTTCGGTTTCCAGTATTAAGGCTACATATAAAGGTATACAGTGAGGAAAACTGTTTTGTTCCATGGCATTAGACACTATGTCATTTTAGTAAAAATATGAGTTATATCTAGTGAATTTTTCTCAAAATTATTTTATTTCTACATCTCTAAAGTATATGCTGTTTTTTGTTTGTGTGCTATCAATTTAAAAATAGATGGCATATGCTGTACAAGGAAATGGAAAATTATTTTTTCTGTAATAATGGAAATACACAGAGCCACATTATATCTAGAGCAAGAATAAGACACTATATGAAAATTTAGAAAACAAATACTGCAAGAAAATGTGTATCAGTCATAATTAGAAAAATAAAATGCCCTTCCATTAAGAAGAGATTAGAAGCTAATACAACAAGTGGAATGGCTGTTACAGTAAAGATGAGAAGGCAGAATATTTAGAATTACTACCCACAAGGTAGAAATTGTAGGGACTACAGTCAGTTATACCATGATCAATTGACTGATTTCCAAGAGAACACTTGGTCAAATGATTTCAGGGCTATTCAACAAATGCAAAATCTCTTCACAGGAGTCCTAGATTAGTGTTTTATTGAGTAACTGGGAGGAGGTATGTGTATTCTGGGGGGATGTGAATCTTCGGGAGACATCTTAGTATTCTGCCTATCACAATGCCTACAGCCAATTGATCAATAATTTTTTCTCCTAGAGGAACTTTTGCAAGTATGCCCAAAACACATGCAGAAAAATATGTATAAAAATGGACAAAATGAAAACAATGTAAATATCAACAAAATAATGGATGTGTAAAATGTGTTCTTTTCATAAAGTGTGTTCTTTTCATAAAAGGTGAAATTAAGGGGCACCTGGGTGGCTCAGTGGTTTAAGCCTCTGCCTTTGGCTCAGGTCATGATCTCAGGGTCCTGGGATCGAGCCCCACATTGGGCTCCCTGCTCAGTAGGGAGCCTGCTTCCCCCCCTCTCTCTGCCTGCCTCTCTGCCTACTTGTGATCTCTCTCTCTCTCTCTGTGTCAAATAAATAAATATAATCTTTAAGAAAAATGAAATTAAGCCACGTGATCCAATATGGATGAATCTCAGAAGTATACTTTTGAAATAATTGCCAGTTATAGCAGAATATATAAAGTATGGTATCATATACAACAGATACTATCTTCAAAACATAGCATATGTATGTTAAGTATACCAAAGCAAATAGCTCCTATAAATCATTAATAAAAACCTAATACAAGTAAGATAGGCACAGGAATTTCATAGAAAAGGAGACTTGAATTTAACATAAAAATATATTTTCACTAGAAATTTAGAAAATGCAAGTTAATACAACTAAATACTACTTCACTACTTCACTTTCCTCTGAAGGCCCCAAAATATAAAATACGTAAGGCCTAGTATTGGCTAAGAACATTAATGAACATACATATTGATGCAACTGGTTTGTTTCAACATTTGAAAATCAGTGTATCCAACCATATGAACAGGCTAAAGAATAAATATCATAGCATTATATCAGTTGGACACATAAGGGGTTATGACAAAATCCAACATCTACTCATGACAAAAACTCTCAGCAGCCTGAAAATAAAGTGGAGCTTCTTCAATTTGATAAAGAACATGTGCACAGAACCTACAGCTAACGTCATGTTTATTATTGAAAGACAATTTTCCCCCTATAATATGATACAAGGATGCCCACTTCACCACTTTTATTCAACTTAGTATTGGGCATTCTGTCACTGCAATAAAGCATGAAGAAGAGAAAAAGAAGAGGAAGAAGAAGAAGGAAGAGGAGGAGGAAAGAAGAAAAATAAAAGGTATAAGATTGGCTGGAAAGGAAGAAATAAAGTTGTCACTATTTGAAGATGACATGCTTGTCTATAGAGAAAATATGAAAGAATCTAAAAAAAATAAAAATCTAGAACTAATAAACAATATTATCAATGTTGTAAGAGTCAAAATTAACACACAAAAATCAATTGCATATCTATATATTAACCACGAAGATGAGGAAAACAAAATTGAAAACACAATACCATTTACACTTACAGAGAAAATGAAATATTTGGGTATAATATTTAGGTATAATTCTATTTAGGTATAATTCTAACATGGATGCTGTGAGATATCTGCATCCATCCTGGTCAATAGTCTCAGGATGTCAGAACAGACAAAATATTGTTGTCACCTCTATGATTTCTTCTTGTCAGTGTCTTCTTCCCTCTGAGAATGTTACCAACCCCTGAATCTCTCTCCTGGTATTCTTTAATTATTTTCTACCATTTTCCTCTTTGGTAGGGGTGGGTTGGGGAGGAAGTGAACACCTGTCCATGACAGGGTTCATGTTTGCATTTACCTAGAATTTGAAGGGATTTCTGATGCCCAAGAGCCTCAGTATTTCATTCTTCTTTTTTTCTGCTCAGCATGCTAGACAAAAATGGCTTGACTGTTTTCCACAAATCTCCAGTATTTTCCCCAACTTCATTTTTCAAAAAGAGCAACAGATAAATAATACTCTTCCATCTGGGTTTCTTGGTTTGTGGCTTCCCAGTACAGCCTTACTTCCTCCGACACTCTTCCTTTCTCAACTGTTCTAAGGGGGTGTGTGTTCCCCTCTTTCTCCTGTGCATACCCTAAAGGATTGAGATGTAGTGTGTCCATGTAGATCTAGCAGGCCCAGCTGAGTGAATGGAAGAGTATTTGCATGTTTTGTAATGGCCATGTTCACCTTAATAGGCATTTGAATATTTTTTAGTGGGGTGTGTGTGTGTGTCCTTATGAAACCTGTCCTCTTTTCAAGGTTTATCAATAGCCAGTTATAGTAGGTGCTGCTATCATTTTTTTAAAGATTTTATTTATTTATTTGACAGAGATCACAAGTAGGCAGAGAGGCAGGCAGAGAGGGAGAGAGGAGGAAGCAGGCTCACCGCTGAGCAGAGAGCCCGACATGGGGCTCGACCCCAGGACCCTGAGATCATGACCTGAACTGAAGGCAGAGGCTTTAACCCACTGAGCCACCCAGGCACCTCTGCTATCATTTTTATTTAGCATGGTGATTTCAGAGTGAACAGCCATACAGGACACTGAAGTTGTTCAAATGAGACGGGGGGAGCAATGATCATTATTTCCACAAAATACTTACAATACCTTACAAAAGACTTATTAAATAAACCAAAGAAGACTCTAATAAATGGGAATACAAACTATTTTCATGGATTGGAAGATTCAATATAGTAAAGATGTCAATTCTCCCCCAATTGATCTATAGGTTTAATGTAATGATTATAAGAATCCTAGCAAGATGAACCACGAGAGACTGTGGACTCTGAGAAACAAACTGACGGTTTGGGAGGGGAGGCGGGTGGGAGGTTGGGTGAGCCCGATGGTGGGTATGATGGAGGGCACGTATTGCATGGAGCACTGGGTGTGGTGCATAAACAATGAATTCTGAAACACTGAAAAGAAATTTTAAAAAATAAATAAAAATTTTTAAAAAAGAATAAACCTTTCTATGTCAACAACAACAAAAATCTTGCTAGGATTCTTTTTTTAAAATTTTTATTTTTATTTTTTTAAATAAAAACACACCTGGTGCTCCATGCAATATGTGCCCTCCATAATACCCACCACCAGGCTCACCCAACCTCCCACCCGCCTCCCCTCCAAACCCTCAGTTTGTTTCTCAGAGTCCACAGTCTCTCATGGTTCATCTCCCCCTCCAGTTTCCTCCAACTCACTTCTCCTCTCCATCAATTATCATACGGTTTCGCTTATCTGTGGAGCATAAGGAATACCACAGAAGACGGGGAGATGGAGATAGAGAAAGGTTTATTCTAAAATTTATGTGGGAAGGAAGAGTCCTTAGTATAGCTAAAACAGTGAAAAAGTATAAAGTGAGAGAAATATTTCTACCCAGTATTAAGGCCTATTATATAACTAGAGTTATGAAGACAGTGTTGTATTAGCAGAGGAAAGGAATAGAAAATATAGAGGTAGGCCTAAATAATATACCCAACTGATTTTTTCAAAGGTGCAAGAGCAATTCAATGGAGGAAGCATAACCTTTTCAACAAATAGTGCTACAGCAATTGCACATTCCCTAGGCAAAACAGCAAGAATCGTGACCTAAACATCATACCTTATAGAAAAATTAACTTAAAAATCACATACTTAAATGTTTAATGAAAACTATACAACTTTTTATAAAGAAAGAAATAGAAAATCTTTGGACTCTAGGGCTAGGCAAATAGTTCTTAGACTTTAGACCAAAACCATGAGCCATAAAAGGAAAGAGTAAGGGGCGCCTGGGTGGCTCAGTGGGTTAAAGCCTCTGCCTTCGGCTCGGGTCATGATCCCAGGGTCCTGGGATCAAGCTCCGCATCAGGCTCTCTGCTCAGCGGGGAGCCTGCTTCCCCCTCTCTCTCTCTGCCTGCCTCTCTGCCTACTTGTGATCTCTGTCTGTCAAACAAATAAATAAAAGTCTTTTTTTAAAAAAAGGAAAGAGTAATAAATTGGACATTATCAAAATTAAAATCTTTGTTCTGTGAAAGATCCTATGAAAAGATTGAAAAGAGGGGCACCTGGGTGGCTCAGTTGGTTGAGTGCCTGCCTTTGGCTCAGGTCATGATCCCAGAGTCCTGGGATAGAGCCCTGCATGGGGCTTCTTGCTCAGTGGGGAGTCTTCTTCCCTCTCTGACCCTCCCCCTACATGTGCTCTCTCTCTCTCTCTTAAATAAACAATGAAAAAAATCTATCTAACAAAGGACTGCTATCTAGAATATATAAGAAGTGTCAAAACTCAACAGTAAAACACAATTGATTCAATCAGAAAATGGACAAAACATAAAATGACATTTCACTGAGGAGGGTATATGGATAGCATATTATCACATAAAATATGTTCAACCTCAATAGCCATTAAGGTAATGAAAATTAAACCACAACGAGATATCAGTACATAACTCTTAGAATGGCTAAAATAAAAGATAATAACACCAAATGCTATTGAGGAAATGGAAAACCAGATCACTCATACATTGCTGGGGTGAGTGTAAAATGTTCAGGCATTCTGGAAAGCAGTTTGACAGTTTCTTATAAAACTAAGTATGCAATTACTATACAACCCAGCAACTATACTCTTGGAAATATATACCAGAGAAATGAAAACTTTTATTTACACCAACACCTGAACACTACCTGATTGCTTATAGCAGCTTTATTTGTAATTTTCAAAAGCAGATTATTGTTCAATGGGTGAATGGTTTAACAAACTGGTAATCCATATCATAGAATATTATTCAGCATAAAAAAGAAAGAGATATTGATACACAAAACAGATGGATGGTCTCCAGGGAATTATGATGATTGACAAAAATCTCCCAAAGATTGCAAACTCTACTATTCCATTTATATAATATTCTTTAAATGAGAAAATTATAGAAATGAAAATGAGACGAGTGTTTTCCATGAGATGGGAAAAACGGGGTGGTAACTATAAAGGATGACCTGAGGCATCCATGTGGTGATGAGATTATTCAGTATTTTGACCATTAATTTCAACATCCAACAAGTAGTAAGTAATGTTTTACCAATATTACCGTTGAGGTAAACTGGGTAAAATATATGCAGGATCTCTCTGTATTGTTTTTTAGCGGTATATGAACTTATAATTATCTCAAAATGAATATTATAATTTTAAAAATTAATGTAATTAATGGTTAAACTTCCAGGCTGTACAGACAGACCACTGGGTCAAATCCTGAGGCTATGTCCCGTGATCTTCTTATGTAAGTTTATTTTCTTTGTACCTTAATTTCCTCATCTTTGAAATAGTAGTAATAGAATATACCTCAAGAGGACTTACTTATACACTTCCAATGAATTAATGCTTTTGAAATACATAGAATAATGCTTCTTACATATTTATGATTAATAAATGTCAGTTTTATGATTATTATATGTACATTCATGCTTATGAAAAATTCTAAATCTTGCTTGGGATGGGTAAATACCAACTGCTGCATAAGTGATACTTTTGGGAGGTAGAAAAGAGAATGAAAGGTAAAACTTAATGAAAGGTAAAATTTGAGCTATACTATTTTATATCTTTAAAAATTAATAGGTGTAAAATAAGTATGGCAATTATTCAGTAGAAAAATGTGGATTTTAGCTATTCTTTATCTTGATATATGTTTCTATTATTTACATGTTTAAATGTTATTGTTAAAACACAGGTGAATATATTTTATCTTTGTCTTATATATTAGTTATTATATATCTATTTTAAACTGTTTTATATATTTTATATTTATTTTAGACATCATGTAATTGGAAAATAATCCGTTTTTTTGATAAACTCATTGTATAATTAAATCTTCATCATTTTGTAGAAGTTCTTTTCACTGTACTCTTGATGACTTTATAAACACAGAGTATTCTGATCTTAATTTTACTTTTTATTGGTGACCAAAGGAAATATTATGAATTTGATTTATTTTATTGTCCTGGAAATCAATAATGTTCTCTGACATTATTAAAGTTTTGAGAGTTTAAATTACTCTCTGAATTCTCCCAATTGTAATGTTTTTTTGACATAGTTGTTGACATCTGTGGTTTCTCTATTCTTGCCAACTGTTACTCTCAGTTGGAGGCTTCTCTCATTTCTCTTTCATCTACACCTATAATGTTATCCTTATTATAGAAAGATACTAAGTCTGATAGAAAATAAACAGATCAACAATGTTATCTAATATTTTAGACATCATTCCAAGTAAATGGCCTCATTGTCCCTGCATATATGTTTTCCCCACCCTAGAAAAATATTTCATAGGATTAGTTACACTTTTTCTTTCATGCAGTGGGTGTTGATGGCACTAGTCACCATGTTTAGGATGCTGATCAAATTATTAAAATTTGTTGCAAATCTAGCTAAGTTACAGTGTCCCATTTATTAAATATATTTTAGTCTTTAATGTTTATTTTTTCAGATAATTGGAGAACTCAGACCTTAAATGAATGATAATCTACTCATGTTAGCTCATATCTAATATGTTAATAATTAGTGATATCATTGTTCTGTTTGATCCAATTCATCCTTGTTCAAACAATATTTATGAGGTGTCTAATATAGGCTGGGAAATTTCTACATTATAAATGTACAGAAATAATTGACAGAATTCCTGAAATTCAGATGTGTATCATTTTGGACATTAAGTATTATAAGCTTTGCTTATTTTAAACTGATAATCACAGAAATGGGAAATTACAGTTATACTTATTGACTTAAAATCCTGAAAATTTACTACATACCTCCTTAAAGATAAGGAAGTAAATTTTAGATAATATGTTCATTTAACTCAGAATACTATGAAGAAAGGACTGTGTAATAAAAATCTATTTAAGATCAAACTATGTATAACCTATTATCTTAGTTTTAAGAATTTCTCCTTTTGCTTATTAATAAGTAGTAAAATGAAGCAAGATCTATAAATGTAACAGTTTGTCCACAGAAATATTATTGGTTTATTACATTATTAAACATTTCTTATAAAAATGTAAATTGTCATTTAGCAGATAAAATTATGGATAGTATAGATAGATCAAAATTAATTTGATCCAACATATTTCTTGTTCTATCTAAATCTGTCTATTCTATCTCTCAAACTCTACCATTCAGAAAACTGCAATTCCCTGAGTCTATTTGTTCCATTTACAGAGTAGCAAACTACAAGTAAATAAATCATGCAACCAATAGATTTCTATTCAAAACCCATGCAAAGATTTGTTTTTCTACAGTGTCTTAGCCAGTTTGGGCTCCTTTAACAAAAATACCATAAACAGAGTGTCTTAAACCACAAACAATTGTTTCTCACAGTCCTAGAGAGGGGAAGTCTGATTTGGAGGTGCCAACATGGTCAGACTCTGGTGAAGGCCCTCTTCCAGTCAGATCCCTGACTTCTCATTTTATCTTTACATTAGAAAGAGAGCTAGAGAGTTCACTCTGATCTCTTTTATAAGGGCACTAGACCCATTCATGAGGGTTACACCCTTAAAACCTCATTATCTACCAAAGGCTTTATACCATCACGTTGGGGGTTAGGATTTCAGCACATGAATTTGAAAGAAATACACACATTAAGTCCACTGTGCACACACAGTAGTAAGGAAACAGGGGCTTTAAAATTTTTTTTTCAAATATTTTATTTATTTATTTGTCAGAGAGGAGAGAGAGAGAGAGAGAGAGAGAGAGAGAGCACACAAGCAGGCAGAGAGGCAGGCAGAGGCGGAGAGAGAAGCAGGCTCCCTGCTCAGCAGGGAGCCCATGCGGGACTCGATCCCAGGATCCTGGGATCATGATCCGAGCTGAAGGCAGCAGCTTAACCCACTGAGCCACCCAGGCATCCCGGGGCTTTAAAATTTTTGTTAGGACATATTAAGTACTATAATAAGAGTATTTAAATAACCATATAGGTTAACAAAAGTAGTGTATTTAATTGGACTTCCAGAGTTGTGGAAATGTACCTGGAGGAAATGATCCTTGAGTTAGGTCTCAAAAATTGATAATGAATTAGTCGAGAAAATGGTCACAGAAGGGTTTGTAAGAAAATGAAACCTGGGAGAAGTGGCACAGAGGTATATAGTTGCTGGGTGTCAAGGTCTAAAAATAGTGCTTCTGTTGTACAAAATGAGTTCAGAGAAATAGTAAGAAATAAAGCTGGAAAATAAAAGATTTCAAGTTATCTAAGACTTTTGTATGTCATGGCAAGTACTTTACTTTTATATTAACAAAGAAGAAACATTGGAGTTTTTTTTAAGTATAAAAGTGGAATGGTTAATTTGAATTCTAAATAAATCGTTTAAAAAGTGGGTTGGGGAATGGATTTGAAGAGCACCATACTAGAAAAAAAGATCATTTTAAGAACTATACCCAACTTTTGCATCAACATGGATGGGACTGGAGAAGATTATGGTCAGTGAAATAAGTCAAACAGAGAAAATCAATTATCATATAGTTTCACGTATTTGTGGAACATAAGGAATAGCATGGAGGATTAGGAGAAGGGAAAAATGAAGGGGGAGAAATCAGAGTGGGAGACGATCCATGAGAGACTATGGACTCCAGGAAACAAACTGAGGGTTTTGGAAGGGAAGGGGGTGAGGGATGGATAAGCCTGGTGATGGATATTAAGGAGAGCACATATTGCATGGAGCAATATATGCGAACAGTGAATCATGGAACACTACATCAAAAACCAATGATGTACTGTATGGTGACTAACATAACACAATAAAAACATAAATTAAAAAATACTGAGTAACAATATAAATATTAGCCAAGTATCCCATAAATCTGAGTTGAGATCAAAACTTTGAGGTCCTCTAACAGATATTTTTCCTTTGAATTAATGTCCTAAATTTTTAAGAAGATAAATTAATTGTTGAAATTAATAGTTTTTTAAATATTCTTCAGAGTCCATAGTCAATTTGACTACCATGCCATGTTTTCAAATGTTTATCCCAGGCAGAAACAATAAGGTCAATATGTTCTTTTGTTCAATATGTTTGTTACGTCAAAGACCCTCTAGTTCTAGAGTAATGTTTTATTATACTGTCTTATTTCTGTAATTGTTGTTTTCTAGCATATTCTTGGATCTGTACTTATAATGAAGAATTAACCTATTTTAAGTTCACAAATTTAGGGCTGTCAATTACAATAGTCAAGGTTATTTTCTAGCCAAAAAATATGCTATTCTTATAAAGTTAACATAATGCTAGTGACTCACCATCTACTAAGCTTTATTTTTCCATTATTGTACTGGTCTGTTCACATTTAAACCAGGAGCATCCGCCTATATAATATGGTGATCTGTAGGACTGTGGTTGTTACACTGAATGGAGTGAAACCAGCTGGTTCAATCAGTGATTAAGCCTTCAGCACTATACTTAAACCTACCACTTTCTATTCAGTCTTACAAATTGACTGTGAACTATTGTGTCATTAATAATACTCTGTCTGGCTCATATTGACTGCTCTCACCAAATATTTTTATTGCTTTTTTTTATCCTAAATAAATCAACCTTTGCTTTCATTAAAAAAAAAAAACCACACACAACTATATCCAAGCCAGAGTTGATGAGAACCCAATTAGAGCAATAGTACTTGAAGATGAAAGGGTGGATTCCATAAATATTTGGGCAATGATATTGACAGAACTTAGTGATTAGTAAGGTGTAAGAGAGACAGAATAGTTGTATTGGTATCTACTGCCATGCCACATAGCAAATTACCCCAAAACTTAGTGGCTAGAAACAACAATACATGTTTATTATTTTCCACAGTTTCTGTGGGTCAGGATTCTGGAATAGCTTACCTAGGTGGTTTAGGCTCAGAACTTCCCATGTGGTTGCAGTCATGATGTCAGCAGTGCTGCATGTTAGCTGGCCTGACTGTGGTTGAAGGATCTGTTCTCAAGATTGCTCCCTCACATGTTTGTAGCAGGAGGCCTGTTCCCTGCTGGATATGGCAGGAGAAGTAATTTCCTTACTAATGAACATCTCCAAGGGCTACTTGAGTATCTCCATGAAATGTCAGATGGCTTTCCCTACAACCAATTATCTAAGAAATAGAAAAAGTTCTAAGCTTCAAACCTTTTTATAATCTAGCTTTGAAGTCAAATAGTCATTTTTGCAATATTCTATTGGTTACATAGGTAGGAGATGACCACACATGGGTATGAATAACATGAAGCAAGACTCATTGTAGACAGAGTGGTCAGTAATCCCACAATTTTGTCATTGGTATTTAGCTGGATTATGATAACAATAGAAAAGGATAGGGTTACTGCAGTTTTTTCTACTCTGTGTGTGTTTCCCGAAAGTAGAAGGTAATGAGTCCAATTTTGGAAATTATCCAGCAAATGCTAGAAAATATGCTTCTGAAGTCCAGTTATATATTTGGCGACGGAGAGATAGATTTGAGAACCATCAACATATAAATGGTGTTTTAAATCTCAAGATTAAAAAGGTTTTATCCAAGTAGAGCATAAAAATAAGGTGAAAGTAAACAACATTGTTTTTAAAAAATTGAGCAAAGGGGTGTAAGGTTGTGGAAGAGATAAAGCAAGATGATCAGAGAGGTAGATGTAATAAAGATTAGCACTGAAGAGATAAAGGAAATAAATAGTTTAAGAGGGTGAATAGTCAGCAGTGTCAAAGCACAAGTATACAATGAAACATGTCCATTGGATGTAGCAATAGTTATGCCACTAATAAAGTTGCTAGAACAATTTCAAGTGTGGATGTATAGAAGCAGAAAACATATAACAGAAAGTTAGGGACAGGTAAATTAAATACAACTATTTAATTATGAACCAGTTATATTCCATTTCTGGTAAGAAAAATCCTTTAGAATATTTAAGACAGAGGGAATTTAATATTGGGAATGATTACATAGTTGATGGAATTGCTGCAAAACCAAACAGGAGTTCATGAGGCAACTCAGAGATCAGCAGTCTCAGAAAATGCTGCATTGCCTTTGCTGAAGAGATATAGGGAAGAGATGGGGTTACTGGAGCCCAGAATCCAGGGTCTCTTAGAGGAGTTGGAGTCAATTCTTACAAGAACTAGAGCGACAGAGGAGAAGTACCTACTGCTGAAAATGCCCATTAGCAGGCAGATAGTGAGAAATACCCTTCATTCTCCCACTTTCTGATAATGTCTCCCATCATCAGACTACAGTTGAAGCCAGCTGGCCCAGGAATCTAGGAGAAATATTTCTCCTGGGGTCAGCCCCAATGTGGTATGAAATGAAAGAAGGAGAGAAATATATTTGAGAACAAACAGAGGAACAGCTGACACATTTAAAAAAAATTTTTTTTCTAACTTTGTAAAGACAAACCAAATTAGAAGCCCCCCATGAGAAACTTTGTAGAACTTTTTAATGCATAATGAAAAATTAACTTCACTTAAAATATTTCAAAGACTGAGGCCTATGCTCTAGGTAAAATACACATAAATTGAAGGGCTTTCATCTCAGCACTTTTAATATAGAAAGATTCAGCCTGACTTAAAATAATTGGGCTTGACATTATCTCTCATAATACAGGAAATCATCAAGAATTCCCTGCACAGAATACACTCATGAAAGATTTAAAACCCATTTTATTTCTAATTAAATATTTCCTTTTTTTGATTTAGTGAATTTTTCATTTTTAAAAGATATGGAATAGTAATAAAATGAGATGCATTTAGAAATTCACCATAGCCATAGATAGAACATGATGTAAAATATAATTTTATCACTTAGGTTACTATAGATACTTGTCCATCAAAATGTTAAATATTATTAATTAAAACATTCAGCAGTATACAATTGTAATGGGTGTTGTTTAAATTCTTACAACATCCATTCCCCTCTCCCTGAATCCTAACAGAGTCTTGATTTACATCAACATTCTCATTCCATTTACCTTAGAAGAATCTGACCCCATCTTGTTGGTGTGAGGGTCTGATTGGCTTAAGCTAATTAACACATATGAAAGTGGACAGAAGTTGAACAAGTGACATAAATAGGTAGTTGGGGGAGGCGGGGATAAAAGGGTCTCTTGGAGTGCTGAAACACAAGAGATTTTTCTTATCCTATACAAATTTTTATATGCTGTTCTGGAGCCCAAAACTGCAGCTACCTTGTGACTAAGCTGAGGAGAGAGAGAAGGCTGACTAATAGCAGATTACTTTAAGAAAACAAAGTAAAAGTTATTGGCATAATCTGAACCTGAAGCCTGACTTAAAATTTCACTGCCAGCTATATGGGGAAATAAAATTCTTTGTTTTTTAGGATAGTTTAAGTTGTGTTTTCTGTCAGTGGCTGCCAAAAACATTTTAAATCAATGTACAAAGTGTGTGTGTGCATAAATGTCCATATATAAATATACACATATATTAGTTTTTAAACTTACTGTATTTGTACTTCATTCTTATAATTGTCTTATTTACATATATATAATTTTAAGCATTTCAAATACGAAATGATATTTTAAAAATCCCGATAAAACAACCTATATGCTACATCTATTTATTATCTTATGTAACAATTACATATGACAAATTAATTTTGGGGGAATAATTTTAACTCAATAAAATATTTTCACTCTTTCACTTCATATTTTATATCCAAAAGCAAATTTTTCTTTGCACTAGAATTTATCCATTCTGCTGTTTTGCCAGTTGTCCTAACCATATACAAATGAGTCATCTTCTCCTTGTAGGACCATTAACAAGATAAAATTAATAAATCTTAGAATTTAACTTAAAATTCCAGTACTATGGTAGACACTAGGGAAAATTTTATCAGCTCTCTTAGAATCACTAACTCTTTTTTTAAAAATATAATGAACCTCTTGTATGGAGAAAAACTATAATGCATTAATACATAAAAAATTTGTATACACTATAGTGGATTAAGTGACAGCAGTCCCTTCAGTAGAGTACCACTTATTCAGTAGTGAGATTCAATTTAAGAAAAAAAAAATAGTGTTAATGCACATGATTTTCTAACTTTTGAATAGGTCTAACAGATATCCCTATTCTTCAGTGAGGGAGAATCTGTTTTAAAGTTCTTGGCATACAGAGGAGGAGCTAAGATGGTGGAGTAGTAGGAGGACCTTAGGCTTGCCTCATTCCTCAAACATAGGTAGATAAATATCAAATCATTCTGAATACCCAAGAAATCAATCTGATGATTGACAGAACAAACTGCCCTGCTCGAGGGAGCCAAGGGGCCACATTGTGGAAGGTAGGAGGTGTAGAGATATGGTTTGGGGGCAGAAATAGGTTGCTGGTGCTATAGAGAAGAGGAAGCCCTGATTGCAAAGATGAGAGAGAGAAAGAGAGAGAGAGGAGTGCACAGGGACTCACACAAGAACACATTCCCAAAACTATTGACTGGGAAAATAAGAGGGGCTGATTTTCATGAGTTTTTGCAACCAGTGGGGCTCAAAGATTGAAGTTCTAGAGATCCCCGTTGTGTCTGGTATAGAGCCTGGAGGGCCCTGCAATCCTTCTGTAGTAGCCCATGGGCAGATGACATGATCTAAGGATCACTTAAGACACACTGAAAGAGGCTGTTCCCTCTTCTTGGAGCACATCTCAGAGAAATGGCATTGCCTCTCCAGAGACAAAAGAGCTGGGACATTTCCCTCACCCACCCCTCAGCATAGGCACAGAGACAATTGCTGAGGACAGCTAACCTGGACACTGGTTGTTTAGCCTGCTATGCTCCATGTCACACACTCCTGTACCCTGGTGCATCCACCCTTCCAGGGTCAAAAATGCATGTCCTAGCATGGTGAGACCATCCCCCAGAAGACCAGCAGAGGTCCCTGCCATACCAGGTTCCTGAAGTTTGGGAGATTATACACACATACACACATACATATAGCCTAATATATATATTAGGCGACTATCCAACAAGAAGATCAAACAATTATAAATATTTATGCTCCCAACATGGGAGCACCCAAATATATAAAACAATTAGTAACAAACATAAAGGAACTCATTGATGATAATAATACAATAATAGTAGGGGACTTTAACACCTCACTTACATCAATGGACAGATGATCTAAGCAGAAAGTCAACAAGAAAACAATGACTTTGAATGACACACTGGACCAGATGGGCTTAACAGATATATTCAGATATATTCAGGACATTTCATACTAAAGCAGCAGAATACACATTCCTTTCAAGTGCACATGGACCATTCTCCAGAAGAGATCACATACTAGGTCACAAATCAGGCCTCAAAAAGTACAAAAAGATTGAGATCATACCATGCATTATTTTCTGACAACACTACAAAATTTGAAATCAAACATAGGGAAAAAATTGGAAAAAAATTTTGGAAAGACCACAAATATGTACAGGTTAAGGAACATCCTTAATGAATGGATTAACCAGGAAATTAAAGAAATATAAAAATACATGGAAGCAATTGAAAATGAAAACAGATAGTCCAAAACCTTTGGGATGTAGCAAAAGTGGTCCTAAGCCCGAAGTATATAGCAATACAGGCCTACCTGAAATAACCATCCTAATCTTATACCTAAAGAAGCTAGAGAGTAGATCTTAGAGATCTACTGCATAACATAGAGCCTATAGTTAACAACACTATTGTACACTTAAAAATCTGCTATGAAGTTGGATCTTAGGTTATGTTATCATAAGTTAATTAACTAGTTAATTAACTAAAGGGTGGTAGAAACTTTTGGAAGTGTTGGATAGTTTGTGATGGGGATTTCATGGGTATTTACATATCTCTAAACTCATCAATTTGCATGCATTAAATATGCACAGCTTTTTAATATGTCAATCATACCTTAATAAAGTGGTTTAAAAAATACAGTTCTTGGTTTGAGATATTGGCTTGGAGAAATTAAATGTTGGCTCACAGATGAGTATAGGCTCATTCATTCTACTGTGCCTCATCGTGTGACTTGAATATATTTTGTTCCTGGTGTCAATACTGGATTAATTTTATTTATCATATTCAAAGGTAGAACTTTTCAAAGATATTCATCTTGTATATGTTAATATGTGATTTATGTAAAAGAATATGCACTTAAATACCATGAGGGAAGGAAGAATTAATTTGTATCCATCGCACCTACAACAAATAGTTCAGGTTACTTTTAGATATTCTGTATCATGTATTTGTTCAAGTATTTGACAATAAAACAGCATGTTGTATTTAACTGCCTTTTTAGAAAGGATAAAGGGAGGAATTTAACTATTCCTGGGAAAAGCCATATGAATAAAGATACGATTATTTGTTAACACATAGAAGTGCTTAAAAGTAAATGTGTGCTTTAAAGAGGAACACATCAGTTTTGGTATACATCTTAAATTCCTATAATATTCTCTACTTGTAAAGTAAAATACACATTAAATGGTTCATTCATCAATAAAGCAAGATTATCTTTAACTGTGAACAGAGTCCAAGTCATGAAGAGAAATCTAAAAACATGAATTTTCTGTATTTCCATATTATATGAAAAAATTCTTACTTATAAAAAGGGATTAAATGTCAGATGAGAGCTAAAGTCAGTAATTTTATTCTTGGAGAAATTACTGTAGTATGCGAAGAAGATATGTTTTGAAAGAGCATAGTTTCTATGCTTCTGTGGGCTTCCATTTTTTAAGGCTATTTTTCATGGAATTGAGCTACTGATACTATTTTACTACCTGATACTGTTTTGACATTCATGGGACAAATATTTCGAATGGGCCATTTTATCTTGAAAGGAGAGACAGCTAAAAAAAAGAGTATGCAGTCCTTCTTTTCACAATAATCACAACTTGGCCTTTGAGTTGACTTGAGGCTCTGTATCCTTCTCTACAACACAGTGGGAGGAGGTTTATTCTGCCGGAATTAAGTAGGCCAAGATGCGTTGTGATAGTAATAATCATTTCTATCTCTCCTAATGTAGAGTTTTTAGATACCAACTATTTGGTAAAGATAGATGTGTAATACATTTTCTGGATTTTTTCTCCATTTTTCTGCCAGTTTACATATTATTTTTTTCTTTAAAAGCTCTAAAAATTTCATGTCAGTGAACAGGAACAGAATATTTTACAGAAAAATTTCAAAGAGTTTTTTTGTAAAGATGCACCCCTAGTGATGAAATGTTTGTGCCGGGAATGGTAAGGGTAGTTTCTCTATTGTTCACACAGCAGGCTGTCATCTTTTTCTTCTTAATAGGGAAAGGTCTTATCCTCAGCAATGCTGCATGAGTTTTTTTTCAGTTACTTGGCAACAATAATAAAAAAAGACACAAGCAGTAAAGGACCCAACATCAACATCATAATGAATAGTTGTGCCTCAGCTAGTTTTAATGGCCATATGGAGACATTAAATTCCTTGCTTTCAAGAATTAAACCTGATGCATATGATCAGGTTGAGCCCTGATATGTGCAGCAATGTGAAACATTTTAGTTGTGTTATGTGAATTAGTACGTAGAAAAAAGTGAATATGAGGCATTCACTTGAATAAACAAGCAAAGCACCCCTGGAATGCACAAGAAAGACACAGATTTTTCTAATTTAAATATCAGAATATGTACATTTTGGCACATCCTTATGATCAATGCCAGCTGATACTACAAAGCTACCTACTCTACATCATACTGCTTGTATGATGATGTCTGTTGGTAAAGAATTAATAAATATAAATAAACACTCAAGAAATGTTGCCATTAAGAGACAAAGAGTAAAAATCAATCAGAATGTGGAAGAAATCCAACATGTGATACAAACACTAACAAATGAAACTACCTCTAGTAAAAATAACATAACCATACTGAACATAAGGGGGAAAAGAACTAACCTAAATAACTTCAGAAAACAATTACTTGGCTGGGTGCAAAAAGACAAATACTAAAAGAATTATGCACAAATGATGTTACATAGTCAGTAAATGTGTTTCTCACACAGGTATTGATAAGACATTCTGAAACTAATTTATGTGTATCCTGGAATTGAACAAATAAGTAAATAGGTAATAAATAATAAAACTAAGATTTATTACTGGTAGAGAAAGAAATTATAAATAAAGAAAGTGGGAAAATTAATATGATTCCTGTGGTGTTGAATTGGAATCTGAGGTATCAGTATAAATTCATTATATACACATACATACAGATAAAAATAGATATATGTGTATACACAGGATTAGTATACAAATATTTCCCAACCCTGTCTACTGAGAGGGCCTGGAAGCAACTGCATTCCAGTAGAACTTTGCATACCTAGTGCCAACATCTTGGTTTCTAAGCATGATTCTTCTATAAAAGGAAAGAGGGATCCATGTCTTTAAGACTGGAACAGGGAAAATCAAGCTGAGTTTGGAATATTTTTATGGAACCAAAAAAAAAGTTCTCAAGATATATGGGAAAGGGTATGTTACTGAAAGAATACAGCATTAGGAGAAGGAGCTCCTAATGGCCAAAGCTTTGAGCAACAAAATAAATAATGCTAGTACTGGATTATAACCCAAAGAATAAAAATATATTTAGGAGTTTATAAGGATATAAATAAATACTTGATTAAATATATAGATAGAAGACATATAACAGTTACTCCTTGTATAACTGTGTAAAGAGGGGAAATGAAACACTATTAGGCAACTACCACAGTGGTGATGATTGCATACTGGATCTACTAATCAGTGCTAGAATCAGTGGGTTTGTGGAGAGAATATATTTGTATAAAGTATCTCCTCACTATACTTGTTGAATGCAGGAAAAATTATGGTAATTTGATAGTGGAAATGTCCACCAGAAACCACCTTGATCAGATGATCAAGGCCAATGTCACCAGTAACACTGAAATAGGTTGTGATATGTGATACTGAGATAGTTGTGATATGTGATACTGTGATATACTGTAATGAAAAAGACATGGCACCATTTCTATCATTTCTCTTTCCAAGGAAGTAATGCCTTAATCTAATAATGAGAGGATATCAGATAGGCCCAAACTAATGGACGTTCAGCAAAATAACTGTTCAGTATTCTTTGGAGTTGTCAGTGTCATGAAAATAAGGAAAGACTGAGGAACTGTTTCAGAATGTAGGACTCCAAGGCTGAAGGCAATGTAGGGCAATGATTAGGATCCTTAAAAAGATAATAATGGAAAAAAGGGTGAAGTTTGAATGAGGTAGTTCATTTGGTTAATGCTATTAGGACAGTGCTAATTTCCTGGTTCTGGTGGTTTTATGGTGGTTATCTAAGATGTTAACATTGGAGGAGGCCGGGTGAGGGATGTATTGAAACTCTCTATACTATGTGGCTTTTCTATTAAGTCTAAAAGTAGTTTGAAATGAAATGCTTTTTTTTTTTAAATTGCCATTATACAGTGGCTAACTGAACATAATAAAAATAACTAAATAAATAAAATTGCCATTATAAAAAAAACCAGGAGAACTTCCACTTGTATTGCTGTAAACAACTTGTAAAATAAGCAGAATACATAAAGTGACTGGAAAATAGTGCAAAATTATCATCCCTGAAAGTAGAAAAATGAGTGAGGCAGATTCCCGAATTATCCTAGATTTCTGCTCAGAGGCAATGTCTAGACTGTGATGCCAGGAGGATAAGCCAAAACAGAGCATAGTGACTTTATTGAACTGAGGACACAGTAATCAGGGTTTGAGAATAGTAAAGATGCTGGAATTTGCAGGACAAGTTGTTGGAGAGAATAGAGCTAGGTTAATGCTACAGAAATATATAGAAGACCCCTTGGGTCTTTCATTGAACACTAAGCTGCTCTTATGAAGGGCAGGACTGTGAGGCTGGGCAAAGAAAAACTACCAGTGGAATTTAAAAAAGTACTAGAGAACAGTGAGCTGAACAACTAACTATTGGAAGACAAACATGGCTGGAAGACTTTTAAATATTGAATAGTCAGAGGGGAAAGCCGTCTTTGAACACCCAAAGTAATTTAGTAATCTTAGACAAGTCTAGGCTATAGAAATAGGACTAATATAGTTCGAGAATAATGGCTACCATAAACTATCATAAAGCTTGAAGATAGGCCTCAAAAGGAACAATATGATGGATAAATGAATTAACTTCTTGTCTGAACATTTTATTAAGGAAAATAATAAATCTAGGCCTTCAGAATTTAGCATTCATAATGCCCAAGATACAATAAAAAAGTAGGTATGTGAGGAAGCAGGCATATATGATCCATAAAGGGGAAAATGTAACTTGTAATCAGGAGAAAAATGAGAGATCAATAAAATAGCAGAAAAGGACTTTATGTTTTTAAATATTTTATTTATTCATTTGACAGAGAGAGAGAGAGAGAACACAAGTAGGCAGAGCAGCAGGCAGAGAGGGGAAGCAGGCTTCCCGCCGAGCAGAGAGCCCAATGCAGGGCTTGATCCCAGGACCCCAAGATCATGACCTGAGCCAAAGGTAGAGGCTTAACCCACTGAGCCACCCAGGTGCCCCCAGGACTTTAAAACATCTCTTGTAAATGTGTCCAAGGATTTAAATGAAAACACAAATATATTTAAGGACAACTAAATATTTCAATAGAGAAACTGAATCTAAAAGAAGAAACAAAATCATTCCATAGATTCAAAATAATTCTTATTAAAATTACAGCTTATTTTCATAAAAAATCAACAAGCTGATTCCAAAATTTATATGGAAAGTAAAAGGAAATACATTAGCCAATAAATCTTGAAGAAGGAAAACAAAGTTATTGTACTTATATTGTTTGGCTTTGATATTTATGATAAAGATTCAGTAGGGAAGTCTGTGATTGTCCTAAAGACAGGCAAAGAAATTAGTGAAACAGAATAGGAAATCCAGAACTAGGATCACATTTGTATGATCAATTAATGTTCAACCAAAGTAACAAATAAATTGAATGGGGAAATGAAAATCTTTTCAACAAATGCTTTTGGAACAACTGGGTGAACACAAACCTTGGCCACTACTTAATTCAATACAAAAAGTTAATTTGTGTTGGATTATAAACCTAAAACTTATAGGTAAAATTAAAGTTTCTATGAAAAAAGTCAGAGAAAGACAATTACCATATGATTTCACTCATATTTGTAATTTAAGAAACAAAACAAAGAACAAAGGGGGAAAAAAAGGCAAACCAAGAAACAGATTCTTCACTATAGAGAATAAACTGATAGTAACAGAGGGGAGGGAGGTGGGGAGATGAGCTAAAGAGATGATGGGGTATTAAAGAGTACACTTGAATGAGCACAGGGTGATGTATTGGAAATGTTAAATCACCATATTGTCCACCTGAAACTAATATAACACTGTATGGTAACTAACTGGAATTAAAACTAAAACTTTTTTAAAAACCTTCTAGAAGACAATATAGGAGAATATCTTCACAGGCTGGAAGTAGCCAAAGAATGTTTAGACAAAAGTCAGAAAATACTAACAATAAAATAAAAATATGATAAAACAAAATTCAACAAAATAAAAAAATCTGCTAAACAAAAGATATCACTAAGAAAATTAATGCCTAAGGGACACCTGGGTGGCTCAGGGGGTTAAGCCTCTGCCTTCGGCTCAAGTCATGATCTCAGGGTCCTGGGATCGAGCCCCACATCGGGCTCTCTGCTCAGCAGGGAGCCTGCTCCCCCCCTCTCTCTGGCTGCCTCTCTGCCTACTTGTGATCTCTCTCTCTCTGGCAAATAGGGAAATAAAATCTAAAAAAAAAAAATTAATGCATAAGCAAGCCAGCAACTTACATAAGTTAAGGACAACACATATATCTGATAATGGACTTATATCCAGAATATGTAAACAACTTCAAAAACTCAATAATAAAAATAACTCATAAAAATGGACAAAAAACTTGTACAGACACAAAGGAAGATAATAGCCAATATAAGCCCTTGAAAAAGTATTCAGGTGCATCAGGAACATTGAAATCAAAACCACAATAAGACAAGACCATCTAACCACTAAAATGGCTAAAAATAAAAGAATTGATGCCATAAAATGTTAGGTAAGATGTGAAGTACCCCAAAATATGTGCCCATTGTTTGTTTGAGTGCAAAATATTGTAATCACTTTGGAAATTGCTTTAGTAGTCTTTCATAATATTAAACATACTCCTGCCATATGGCCCAGAAATTCCACTTGTAAAAATTTACCCAAGAGAATTGTAAACATATCTACAAAAAAAATTTGTATATGAATGTTCATAGTAAATCTATTCCATCATGAAACTGAAAACAATCCAAATGACTATCTCTTCATAAATGTGTATACAAATTTTGGAATATTTATACCATGGAATACTACTCAATAAAGAAATATTAATCATAAGGAAATAAGAAAACCTCTTTTACCTGTTACAGCATGGACAAAACTCAAAAACATGCTAAGTGAAAAGAGTTGGACACAAAAGAACATACTGTATGGTTCCACTTACACGAAATTTTTAAAGGGTCACATTCTGCTTCCAGTCATGATTAGTAGCAAGGACTTTATTTATCCTCCTGCCAGAAACAAGAGGAACAACAAAACCAAAAAAGATGAAAATGGAGAAGAATGAGCACTAAGGTTTGGGAAACTATGATTGCCCCACCTTACCACCTTAAGAGAATTTCGAGGCCTTAGTACAAGCTGTGGAAACTCAGGGAGAGTTTGCCATGGCCCTGAGTTGAAGAGGTGGAGTTTGGAATTAGGGAAGGCCAAAGTGTGTAGAATCCACAGTACGAAGTACCAGGGAAATGAGAGCCACATAAGTCCCAGAGCTCACACAGGACTCACTGTGGTTCCTGTTCCCATCAGTCAGAGTGGAAAACCACAGAATTCATAAGTGATCAATAGAGTGCTCAGAAGTGTTTTGCCTCAATAGACAAATGCTAAATGCTACTTTGGTCCTCACTAAAAAAAGTTTACAAGCAGGACTCAAAAGAATCCTAGAAGGGTTTTCTAGCACCCAGATTTCCTGTCAGTACTTAGTGAACCCCAAAGTTGTTTGAGTTTCAGGGCCCACAGCCCTGAGAGTAATGAAGGAGTACTGAGTGGGTGGGACAGTGGGCTTATAGTACCTTTTGTACACACATTTTTCTGCCTTCAAATCATGAATTGGATATCTGGGAAAGGCTTAAATTGGAATAAGAGATCCTATGTCTAAAATTTTTACAGCCACTGTATAACAGTTTAAATACAGATTATGTCATGGAATCCTGACCTTCAAAGATCTGTGCTCTCTGGATTTCATGGTCACTCTCATATACATACTCTGGTCATTGTACTCTCCCCAAGTCCTCCTGAAGTTCCTCACTAGATGAGGGAGTTCTGTCTGGACGCATTCCCTGGCATCTGATCAATCTAATCAGATCCTTCTTCCTCAAAGTGAAGGGAAAAATCTTATTGTCATTTCAAAATTTTAAAGCATTCCCAGAGGAATTCTGGCATTCAAGGCATCACTGAAGAAATCCCGCTTTCTACGGATGAAAGATTAAGTTAATTTTCTGCTCAACCTACTTAGAAAACAGGGATGTTAAAATAACCATGAGACAATATATTTTTACCCAAAAGTTTGACCAAAATTTAAAAAGCTGATAAAATAAATGCCTGTGAGTGTATAAATTATTTACAGGCGTTAAAGGCGAGAAAATGAATCAGCCCAGCTTTATTAGAACAGAATTTCAGCAATATTTATAAAAATTTATAATCATCACATTTTTCCACTTTAATCCAGTTTACAATGTTCTATGTCTTTCCTTTAATAAAACATGTGTATTTGCCCAAAAATTAATGCTCAGTGATGTTAATATCATTTCTAATAATCATAACAATGTATGGGCAACCACTTATGTGTCTATCAGGAATAAAACAGCTAAGTTAAATATAGCACATGTGCAGTTTAGAATACTTGGAGGAGTTAAAAAAGTGATGTGGACCTATATCTGATCTATGGAAAGATCCAGCATTCATTTCAGTCAGTGACAAGGGCAAGAGGCAAAACAACATATACACTGTTATTATGTATATTAAAAACTCACAATGTATTTTATAGCACATCTAGACAAGAAAAGGTCTAGAATGAATTTTAAAATAACACACAAGTTTTTAATTGTGGCTACTTCTGAAAAGAGGGATGAATTTGGATGGATGTAGTACGGAAGAGGAATTGTTATTTATCCATATTGTTAGAACTTGGGGGCAATAAGAGTATTTGCACTACTGCCTAAAGCCAAAGTCAGTGGAAGAATGTTGACTTTTCTTATCAAAGATAGCACAGCTGCCATGGAACCATTTACCACTTACTAGAAGAACTCCTGGGTTTTTAGAAATTCTGTCTATGTACGTGTTTGTTTAGAAAGTGATTTCCATGAGCTTTTTCTCATCTACTACTTAATGGAGGAGGCTTTGGTTTTGACCAACAAGGTAAAGTCACTTATTGTTGAATGTGGTCAGTGACCAATCTCAAATAATTCAGGCCATTAAAACTACTGCAAATATCATGGTGGTTGATGGCTGGATAGTATCCCATTGTGTATATATACCACATCTTCTTTTTTTTTTAAGATTTTATTTATTTATTTGATAGACAGAGATCACAAGCAGGCAGAGAGGCAGAGAGAGAGAGGAGGAAGCAGGCTGTCCGCAGAGCGTAGAGCCCGATGCGGGGCTCGATCCCACGACCCTGGGATCATGACCCAAGCCAAAGGCAGTGGCTTTAACCCACTGAGCCACCCAGGCACCCCTATACCACATCTTCTTTATCCATTAATCTGTTGATGAACATGTAGGTTATTTCCATAGTTTGGCTATTGTGGACATTGCTGCTATAAACATCCGGGTGCAGGTGCCCCTTTAGATCCCTACATTTGTATCTTTACAGTAAATACCCAGTAATGCAATTGCTGGGTCATGGGTAACTCTATTTTCAACTTTTTAAAGGAACCTCCATACTGTTTTCTAGAGTGGCTGTACCAGCTTGCATTCCCACCAACACTGTAGGAGGGTTCCCCTTTCTCCACATCCTCACCAACATCTGCCATTTTCTGACTAGTTAATTTTAGCCATTCTGACTGGTGTGAGGTAGTTTGTAATAATGTGGATGGAACTAGAGGGTATTATGCTAAGCAAAATAAGTCAATCAGAGAAAGACAATTATCATATGATCTCTCTGATATGAGGAATTTGAGAGGCATGGCCGATGTTCGTGGGGGGAAGGGAGGGAAAAAATGAAACAAGATGGGACCTGGGAGGGAGACAAACCATAAGAGACTCTTAATCTCAGGAAAAAAAACTGAGGGTTGCTGGGGTAAGGGAGAAGGGATAGGGTGGCTGGGTTATGGACATTGGGGAGGGTATGTGCTATGGTGAGTGCTGTGAAGTGTGTAAGCCTGATGATTCACAGACCTGTACCCCTGAAGCAAACAATACATTATATGTTAATTAAAAAAAGGAAAAATGAAAAAAAAGTATCATGGTGGTTTCTAAAACCTCCTCTCTAACTTCAGGGTTATATCCCAAGAAACACTAAACTCTGTGCCAAATCAGACTCTAGTCACCAGCAGATTTGAAAACACTTGGAGGTTGTGATGGAGGCACCTAGAAGAGATGAGGTGTCTAAACCTCACTGTCAGAATTATTCAGAAGGGCAATTACTGTCAGAGGGGAGCCTGGAAGAGGGATGGGAGATGCAAGGAACTGGAATGCTCTAAGTCAGGGAAAGGCAGGGGTTAGTGGCTGTCTGTTCCACCAGGAACAGGTCCTGCCTCCAGAAGAGGACAAGAGAGGAAAGCTAGCCTGAAGGTCAGATCCCAGTTTGGTCATGAGGGGCACTGGGGAAGTCCCAAGGGAAGGAGCTGTCATGCAGGAAAGTACGAGGATTGGACATAAGTGCTGAGACCAGGGCAGAGCCAGTTCTCAAGAGGTCCTGGGGTGAGGGGCAGGAGGATTCTAGGAAAATGAACCCCATGAACAACCCCAAAATTGTGCTTGATTTTCATTTGCACCTTCCTTCTTTAGATTTGCTTTTAGTACTTCGGCCACAGGGTCCTTTCTTCATTGCCTCAAAGCCATTGTGGAATAGTGAGAAGAGAAAGTAATTAAGAGACAAGAGTTTGACCTCATGCTAGGAAGAATGAAACAGTGTGGGCTCCACTGGAATCAGACCATAGCTTCAGTCCCCGTCCAGTCGCTTATTGTGTGAACTCAACACGTTACCAAGCCCTGTCTTCTAGAACTGTTGAAATGTGTACAATGTATGTGAAACACATGGCACAGTGAGTGGTATACACTGAAACTTTAGAGAATGGCAATTATTGCTATGACTTTTTTGACCCCAGATACCACTAAACTTCCTGCTGAAATTTTGGTTTTTATTTTGTTTTGTTGTTTTAGCCTAGGAGATGTTTGAGACTATTCATTGCTGTAGGTTACTGTACACCGAGTCAGCCAAAAATTGTGCTTAACAAGAAAAATACCTTAGTAAATCATCCCACTTAGAGCATATATTATTTAATTTGGATGTTGAGGAAACTTCCCCATCTGGATGCAACTCAAAGCACCTAAAATGTGTGTCAAGAACCAACTTTCTTACTAGCTTGATTGGTGCAAATAAAAAATCCAATTAACCAAAAAAAAAAAAATCAACTTGTCCCTCCCTTCCAGTTACCCTTTGATCTAAATCAACCCTATTTTCATTCATTTAACCCCTACCAAAATCAAGCCCTCCCTTAGAGTTTGCTAAATTTTACCCAAGATAACCTAGTTAAATGCCCTTTGAATGGAGCTGGCTCTGTTTCTCCCCGCACATGGCAAAGAGTAACAGCACAGTGGTTTCTTGGCATCTAGCCTCAAGGAAGCATTACCCTTATTTATGAGGAACTCTCTGGTGATGATATGGATAAAATACCTAGTTTCTGCCATCTGTTCATCTGCATTGGGACCAGAGCATAGGGCGCCTGCAATCCCTCCCCAGGTAAAGATTTGCATCTGGTTTATTCATGATCCCAAAGTGGCTGCTAAAAGCAGTTCTTCATTGAGACTTAGTTTCTCAATTCTGTGACGCACCACCCAAGGGTCTGGACTTCATACCCTCCACTGACCCACCACCCATCTTAACTTAAACTTCCCTCCCATAGAAGGATTTGAAGTTTCCCAAGGCTCCAAATTGTCTTGCCTCAGGGCATTTACACTTGACTGCCCTCATCTGGACCTCCCCCTCCTTTCCAACCTAATCCTTCTTTGCACTTTTTTTTGGGGGGTGGGGGGTGGGAGGGTGTCTTAAAGTGTATTTCACCATCTTCCTTTTTTGGGCAGTGGCTTGGTCTTCTTTTTCTGACCATCCCCTATACTACTGTGGTGCATTCCAAAGAGAAGATGCTCAGTCAATATTAGGAATAATTTTTTTTAAAGGCCAGTAAGCAATTTATTAGGTTTATTTTCTCTTACATTCTTGAATAAATGAAGCAGTTTCAGGTATATAACTTTTATTTTACACAACAGAAGAAGATAAAGAATAAGGAAAAACCAAAAATTGGCTACCTTTTACTTTTTTCTCTTTTTTTTTTTTGATCCCAGCTGTTTTGTTGCTAATTTCCTTCACATTTTAAGGAAATAGCTATTCCAATGCTGTGTTCTCTTGTTCCAGGTCATTAAATAAGATGGAAGATTACCCAGTTTGTTTGATAAAATAGCACAACTCTTACTCTTGAACCTCATAAATAGCATTAAATATGTAACTAATATCATTCATACACTTATATTGTGAAGCTAAACTTTTTTAAAAGAAACATTGGAAAACTTTGAACAGCAAAAGACAAATTATAAATTATTCATGTAGAACATATGATATGCACTGTGTTCCCTCTAGCACTACGTAAGCCCTCATACTACTTCAAACACAAAGTGAGGAAAGTGCTTCAGGTTTCACTACAGGTGGAAGAAGCTACCAAAATTGGCCCTGGGGCGCACGTTAGCCAGGGCACCAGTATGAAGCAGAGCTGCAAATCTGGCTTGGGCTCGCTCTTCTTCATCTTGCAAAGCTTCTTCATACCAGGATGGGAAGGCACTGGGGACCGTATCATGGATCTTGGCCAAGAACTCAAGGACTTTCATCTTGCTGGTCTCGGTGTGGGCTCTCGGGCCCCACAGGAACTCATAGCGTGGAGGATCACTACTGGCCACCTGCTGGTACTGCAGGTACCTTTCCTGCACCAAATCTTGGGTGATGAGCTTCTTGGGATCCCCATAGATGAGGTGCTTCCTTTCAGCATATATCCCCATCACATTAAGTACTTCCCAGATATCCTCTTCAGTGGCGCAGTTGCCCTTCATGAAGATCACACAAAGGATAGTCATCAAAAGGCCTGTCTTGGGCATGATCTCTTCACCTCTCAGCCTGTCATCATAGGTGCGCTGAAATTTGCTGACAAGGGCGTAGCAGTGCCTGGTAGGGTCGACTTCCTTCAGATCAATGCCAAAGGCCAGCACCATTAGCTCAGAGGCTTTCCTGAGGATCTCATGAAAGTGCTCCTTGTGCTTCTTAATGACGTATTTCATCATGTCTTCCTTTGTTATGGGCTCCCTCATGTTGTACTTGCGCAACAGGAATTGCACCAAAAGAATTGCCTTGTCATCTAGTGGGGTTCTACGGTAACGATCAGTGCTGGGTTGTGCCTGAGAGGTGCTTGGTCTTTCCTCATCTTGGCTCTGGACACCTTCATCAGATCTTGTGTGTGAAACACCTGCAGAAATAGTAGTGGATGGGGCTCTACGGGATTTTCCCTGGGATTTTCTACCCGACCCAGCAGCTGAAGAGCTCTGAGCATTACCACCAAAAGGAGGAAAGGGGGAAGTGAGGGGCTGTTCTTCAGCTGCTGCAGTGGCCTGAGCATCCTGCACACCCTGAGCTTCACTCCGGGCCTGACGGCGTTTCTCACGGGCACGAAGCTTACTCTTCTGCCCCCGAGGCATGGTGACACTGGTTAGAGGCAGTAGACAGTCGTGTGGGCAGGAGGGCAGGCAATGAGGGCACCTAGAGGAGGGAGAATGAGATAGTGTGTGCACCTTCACCAGGGACATTCCACCTTGTCTTTAACCAAAGCCGCTTTTACGGGCTTCCATGAGAGCACTGCTCTAGGACCTCACAGGCCGCCGTTTCTTTTCTAATCAGTCTGTCCCCTGGGAACCTTGCAGAAGTAGAGTGTGCCTTAGGCTACAGCTTCCAGTCCTGTCTGGGTGAACTTGGGACTGAGAGCAAGGGCTGGGAAGTTACACGCTCTGTGTGGTTCCCTCTGTGTTGCAATGGAGAATTCTCTCAGCTCACATTTAAGATCAGCCTGTCAACAGCTGACAGCTCTGCGGAACCCCCACCCCGCCCCCGCCGCCGCCCTCCGCAGCTCTGAAGCTAAAACTCCTTAGGCCAATGACCTTACGGCCCTTAGATTCTTGCAGAGCAAGTGAGGAAAAGCCTTAGTTGGCCACTTCTGCTGCAACCTTCCAGAGCTGACAATAGAAGCAGGGTTTTATGGGATCCCCATGGTACTGGATGATTGGGGTTTTCAGTGCTCACTCATGTGCTCACTCCAGTTAGACCAAGACCCCCACCTCCCAGAGTTTGACAGCCCCGCCCGGGGCCTCCCAGGGTAGAGTGCAAGGGTAGAGGTTGTGCAGGGTTGAGAATACCCTCAGTCCTCACTCAGGGTCCTCTCCGTGACTCCGAATAAAGCCTGGGATGTTTCACTCTGTTGATCTGAGTCCACCAGCCTCAGATCAAAGTCTTCATTCTCTGAGACCCTCAGACGGAATTGAGGGGGCGTTGGGCCTAACAGCCAGACCTCGGGCCTCTTAGCGCGGGGATGGATCGGGGCAGAATTCTGTGAGGTTTCCTTTGTTCTGGGCGGGGCATGTTCCAGTAGTTCTAAGTAAGGTTCCTCACCTTGCTCACCTTGACTCTCAGCATTGCCTGTCTCTTCTGCAGACCTGAAGCTACGCTCCTCAGACCTGAGACCCTGGAGGTGGAGGTCGGTCAGTACTTCAGGCTGACAGCTCTGCTCTCTGCTTCCTAGCAGTGAAAGTAGGGGTGGGACTGTGTGAAGGCTTCTCTGTTCTGGGGTGTGTTGTCCTTTCCGTCCTCAGGGTGGAGGCAGGGAGTAAGGTGTCCTCCTCTTGGCTGGTTCTTTAAAGGCTGCCTGGAAAATACAAAATCTCTGAAAGCTCTAAGCTGTTTCCCTACTGCAAACCTTGCAGAAAATTCATGAGTCCCAGGCTAGATAAGAGATGGGGAAGTTGCAGGTTAAGGCAGCGTCCTAGGACGCGTGGTAGGCTGTAAGAGGAAAAATACAGTGGCGCATAGTGTTTGTTTGCAAGCCAAACTTAGACTTGGGAACCTTCTACTCTAAAAGATCTGTTTTCTAAGGAAGAGACTGAGCTGCATGATTTTGTGAGATTCAGTTCTTTCCACGTTGTCTAAAATTGTTCAGTCCAGTGCAGCAACTTTTATCATAACAATCATAACAAATATATTTACATCTTTAACAAGTGTATGTATGTATGTATTTTTTTCATGAAAGAATACCTACCCTTATTAAGTGTGATTCATTCTTGTATTCCTTATATTTGACTATATTATTTTTTTAAAAGCCAGTCCTTACCCTTTAAAGAGGTTTCAGGTGGTTATTGTACAGCCTCTGGATTCATACTGTTTCCAACAATCCCAAACTTTGATACTGTCCTAGTATTAACCCCATGGTCCTGGCCATTCAGCCTCAGAAAAACAGCCTTAGCTTCCTTCACGAAAGCAGGAGAGGGGCACCTGGGTGGCTCAGTGGGTTAAAGCCTCTGCCTTCATTCAGCTCAGGTCATGATCCCAGGGTCCTGGGATCGAGTCCCTCGTGGGGAAATCTCTGCTCGGCAGGGAGTCTGCTTCCCCCTCTTTTGCTCTGCCTGCCTCTCTGCCTACTTGTGATCTCTCTCTGTCAAATAAATAAATAAAATCTTTAAAAAAAAAAAAGCAGGGGAAATTCATTATATCAGGACACCCTGGAAGAATCAAAGGTTCAACTTAAAACCTTTCCTCTGACCAATCCTATCTTGTGGTTACAGATCAGTTCCAACTTCAGGGCATGCCCCCACCTGCTGACATGCAGATTCTAGTTCAACATGGACAGTCTCTCTCAGGAATTTCTCAGCTATGTTGTTTTGCTGTTGCTAAGACTTTCATTTTTTTCATTCTCCCTTTTATAGTTTCTCTAGGGTTGATTTCAGGAAACAGCAGCCTGAGTCTGGTATCATCTTGGCAGTTGTACGTGAGGCACTGTATTAGCATGCTCAGACTGCCATAATGAATTACCATAGACTGTGTGCTTTATAACAAAAATTCATTTTCTTGGGGTGCCTGGGTGGCTCAGTCAGTTAAGTATCTGCCTTCAGCTCAGGTCATGATTCCAGGGTCCTGGGATAGAGCCCCACATCAGGCTCCCTGCTCAGCAAGGATTCTGTTTCTCCCTCTGCCTCTGCCACTCTCCCTGATTGTACGCTCCTTCTCACTCACTCTCTATGTCAAATAAATAAGTAAAATCTTTAAAAAGTTTTATCAAAGTTTTAAAGGTAAGTAGGTCTAGATAAACGTGAGGATAGATTCAGTTTCTAGTAAGAGCTCTCTTCCTGGTTTTGCATTTGGGTACCTTCTTGCTATGTCCTCACATGGACTTTCCTCAAAATGCACGGAGAGAGAATGATCACTGGTGTGTTTTCCTCTTCTTGTAAGAATATCAACTCTATTAGACTAGGGCCTCACCTTTGTTATTTAACCTTACTGACCTTCCTAAAGTATCTCCAAATACAGTCACATTGAGGATTAAGGCTTCAACATATGAACTGGAGTTTCAGGAAAATGGCACAATTCATATATATAAGTCTGTAAATAATTTAAGGAGAATTAACATCTTTACCATATTCTTTTTCCTATGAATAAACATAGTGTGCTCTACTATTTATTTGGGATTTTTTCCTCTAAGTGTATCAGTACATTTATAGTTGCCTCCAAAAATATTATGTACATTTTTGTTAGATTTTCTTTTAGGTAAATTTTGAATATTGCTACTGTTGTTTTGGGGATATTTTCTATTAATTATCTTAATGAGTTACTGATTTTGTATGGCTAAGCATCCAGTTTTGATAATCTGTTATACAAGGAGTATCTTATTCATTTGAATATATTGTGCATGGATTCCTTTGGATTATCTAATTAAGGATCATATTGTCACCATTTGTTATTTAAATCATTTCAATATTCCTTTTTCTTATTAATTTTGCTACTCTTATTCCTCTTGTTGTATATTTCAGTCTACCTTTAAACAGTAGATACAGTACCATAACATCTATCTCTTTGTCCTATCTTTGATGAGAATGCTTCTAACATTTCACATTTATGTATAGCTTGCTGTAGATTCTAGGAAATAACAATTCTTTTCAAATGTTATTTTGCTAAAACTTTTTACCTTAAATTGGTGCTAAACATGTTTTCCAAAGGCTTTTTATCAACCCTTAGACATGATCAAATGCATTTCTTACTCTATTAATGTAGAGAAATTCCAATTGGCAGTTTTTTTCTAATATTTTAATATTTTTGCATTTCTTGAACTCAACCTGCTTATTCACTACTATATTGGATATGCTATAAATTTATTTAGGATAGATGCCTCTATGTGACTGAGCTTGACTCAAGTGACTTTTTTCTTTGAGTGTTCTTATCTGGTGTTTGTATCAAGGTCAGTACACCTGTTAAAATGAGATTAGTTATTTGCTCTTTTGTATGATTTGGAAGAGTTTATGTAAGGTATCCATTAGTTTTTCCCTGACCATTTGGTGCAACTAGACTCCAAATCTGATTGGTCTTGGAATATTTTGAGGGAGGCTGGAACATAGACTAGAGTTTCAGTTTGTATTATTTGACTGGAGTTCTCTATTTCTATTTGGAACAATTTAGTAGTTATGTTTCTCCAGGAACTAGTCCATTTAACTTGGACTTTAAAATTTAAAAACATGATATAGTTTTCCTTACTGTGGTAAGAAAAACACAACATTTGATCTACTCTCTTTTTAAAAATTATTATTATTTTAATTTCTTTTCAGTGTTCCAGAATTCATTGTTTATGCACCACACCCAGTGCTCCATGCAATACGTGCCCTCCATAATACCCACCACCAGGCTCACCCAACCTCCCACCCCCAACCCCTCCAAAACCCTCAGATTGTTTTTCAGAGTCTCTTAACAAAATTTTTAGTGTGTGCAATCCTACTTCTGGATATTTATGCAAAGGAATTAAAATCAGGATCTTGAAGAGATATTTGCACGCCCATATTCATTGCAGTATTATTCATGATAGCCAGAATGTGGAAGTAACCTAAATGTTTAGCAACAGATGAATGGATAAAGAAAATGTGGTATAAGAACATGGTATTTGTAATAAACATTTTCACTAGAGAAATTATTAAGGGTATCCAACAGTGTGGAGAAGAGTATAATGAACAATATACCTGACACTCAGTATCAATAATCACCAATAGTTAGAGGTAAATTTTAATCAGATTAGCATTCATAAGTTTTTTATTGCTTTAAGGAGAACATCACATGTTCTCCTTAATGGCCATTGCCCAGTCACCCCATTTCCACACCCATCTCCCCTTTAGCAACCCTCAGTTTGCTTCCCAGAGTTAAGAGTCTCTTATGGTGTGTCTCCAAGTCTGATTTCTTCCCATTAAGTTTTCCCTCCTTTCCCTTATGATCCTCTGCACTGTTTCTATTCCATATATGAGTGAAACCATATGATAATTGTCTTTCTCCAATTGACTTATTTCACTTAGCATAATACCCTCCAGTTCCATCCACATTGATGTAAATCTGTTCTATGGCGGAGTAATATTCCATTGTATATATGAACCATCTCTTCTTTATCCATTCATCTGTTGAAGACTATCTCAGCTCCTTCCACAGTTTGGCTATTGTGGACATTGCTGCTATAAATATTGGAGTGCATGTGCCCCTTTGTTTTACTACATCTGGATCTTTGGGATAAATACCCAGTAGTGCAATTGCTGGGTCATGGGGTAACTCTATTTTTAATTTCTTGAGGAATGACCATACTGTTTTCCAGAGTGGCTATACCAGATTGCATTCCCACCAACAGTGTAAGAGGTTTCCCTTTCTCCACATCCTTGCCAATATTTGTTTTCTGTCTTGTTAATTTTAGCCATTCTAATTGGTGTGAGGTGGTATCCCATTGCAGTTTAGATTTGTATTTCACTGATGCTGAGTGATGTTGAGCATTTTTTCATGTGTCTGTTGGCCATTTGTATGTCTTCTTTGGAGAAATGTCTGTTCATGTCTTCTGCCCATTTCTTGACTGAATTATTTGTTTTTTGGATGTTGAGTTTGATAAGTTCCTTATAGATTTTGGATATTAGCCCTTTATCTGATACACCATTTGCAAATATCTGCTCCTATTCTGTAGGTTTCCTTTCAGTTTTGTTGACTGTTTTTTTGTTGTGCAAAAGCTTTTAATCTTGATGAAGTCCCAGTAGTTCATTTTTGCTTTTGTTTCCTTTGCCTTTAAACATGTGTCTAGCAAGAATTTGCTGCATCTGAGGCTGAAGAGATTGCTTCCTGTCTTCTCCTCTAGGATTTCAATTGATTCCTGTCTCACATTTTGGTTTTTCATCCATTTTGTGTCTATTTTTATGTATAGTGTAAGAGAATGGTTCAGTTTCATTCTTCTGCATGTGGCAGTCCAATTTTCCCAGCATCATTTATTGAAGAGACTGTTCTTTTTCCATTGGATATTCCTTCCTGCTTTGTCAAAGATTAGTTGACCATAGAGTTGGGAGTCCATTTCTGGGTTCTTTATTCTGTTCCATTGATCTATGTTTCTGTTTTTGTGCCAGTACCTTGCTATCTTGATGACCACAGCTTTGTAATACAGCTTGAAGTCCAGCATTGTGATAGCAACAGCTTTGGTTTTCTTTTTCAACTTTCCTCTAACGATTTGGGGTTGTTTTTTTTTTTTTTTGGTTCCAAACAAATTTAGGATTATTTATTCCAGCTCTGTGAAAAATGTTGATGGTATTTTGATAGGGATTGCACTAAAGGTGTAGATTGCTCTGGGTAGCATAGACATTTTAACAATATTCATTCTTCCAATCCATGAGCATGAAATGTTTTTCCATTTCTTTGTGTCTTCCTCAATTTCTTTTATAAATGTGTTCTATAGTTTTTAGAGTACAGATCCCTTACCTCTTTAGTTGGGTTTATTCCAAGGTATCTTATGGTTTTTGGTGCAGTTGTAAATGGGTTGGATTCCTTATTTTGTCTTTCTTCAGTCTTGTTGTTAGTGTATAGAAATGCAACTGACTTCTGTGCATTGATTTTGTATCTTACCACATTGCTGAATTGCTGTATGAATTCTAGTGATTTTGGGGTGGAGTCTTTTGGGTTTTCCACATAAAGTATCATGTCATCTGCAAAGAGGGAAAATTTGACTTCTTCTTTGCCAATTTGGGTGCCTTTTATTTCTTTTTGTTACCTGACTGTTGAGGCTAGGAATACTTCTAGTATTATGTTGAACAACAGTGGTAAGTGTGGGCATCCATGTCATGTTCCTGACCTTAGGAGAAAAGCTATCAGTTTCTCCCCATTGAGAATTATATTCATTGTGGGATTTTCACATATGTTCTTTATGATATTGAGGTATGTTCCCTCTATACCTACACTGTGGAGAGTTTTAGTCAAGAAGGGATGATGCTGTACTTTGTCAAATGCTTTTTCTGCATTAATTGAGAGGATCATATCGTTCTTGTCTTTTCTTTTATTAATGTAATCTATCACATTGACTGGTGAATATTGAACCACACTTGCATCCCAGAAATAAATCCCACTTAGTCATGGTTAATAATCCTTTTACCACACTGTTGGATCCTATTGGCTAATATCTTGGTGAGTGTGTTAAACATTCATGTTCGTCAGGGATGTTGGTCTTTAATTTTCCTTTTTGGTGTGGTCTTTGCCTGGTTTTGGGATCAAGGTAATGCCAGCCTCATATAATGATTTTGGAAGTTTCCCTTTCATCTCTATTTTTTGAAACAGCTTCAGTAGAATAGGTATTATTTCTTCTTTAAATATTTGGTAGAATTACCTTGGGAAGCCATCTGGCCCTGGACTCTAGCTTTTTGGGACATTTTTGATTACTGTTTCAATTTCCTTGCTGGTTATTGGTCTCTTCAGATTATCTGTTTCTTCCTGTTTCAGTTTTGGTAGACTATTAGTTTCCAGGAATGCATCTATTGCTTCCAGATTGCCTAATTTGTTGGCATATAGTTTCTTATGATATCTTCTTAAAATTGTTAATATTTCCTTGGTTTTGGTCATGATCTCTTTCATTCATGATTTTATTATTTTTTTCCTTTCTCTTTTCTTTTTGATAAGTCTGGCTAGGGGTTTATCAATCTTATTAATTCTTTCAAAGAACCAGTTCCTAGGGTTTTTTTTGTGTGTGTGTTTGTTGTTGTTGTTTTGTTGTTTTTCAGTTCCTAGTTTTGTTGATCTATTCTACTCTTCATGTTTCTGTTTCATTATTTCTACTCCAGCCTTTATTATTTATCTTTTCCTGCTTGGTTTAGGCTTTATTTGCTGTTCTTTCTCCAGCACCTTTCTCCTTTAGGTGGAAGATTAACTTATATATTTGAGATTTTTCTAATTTTTTGTAAGAGGCTTCTATTGCCATGTACTTTCCTCTTAGGACCACTTTTGGTGCATCCCAATGGTATTGTACAGTTGTGTTTTCATTTTCATTAATTTCCATGAATTTTTAAAAATTCTTCTTTAATTTCCTGATTGACCCATTCATTATTTAGTAGGATCCTCTTTAACCTTCAAGTGTTTGAGTTCCTTCCAAATTTTGTCTTGTGATTGAGTTCAAGTTTCAAAGCATTGTGGTCTGAAAATATTCAGGGAATAATCCCAGTCTTTTGATATTGGTTGAGACCTGATCTGTGACCCAGCATGTGATCTCTTCTGGAGAAATTTCCATGTTCACTTGAGAAGAATGTGTATTGTGTTGCTTTAGGATGAATGCTATGTATATATTTGTGAAGTGTATCTGGTTCAGTTTGTCATTCAAAGCCCTTCTTTCCCTGTTGATCTTCTGCTTAGATGATCTGTCCTCCATTGCTGTGAGTGGGGTGTTGAAGTCCCCTGCTATTAATGTAATATTATCAATGTGTTTCTTTATTTTGGTTATTAATTAGTTGATATAATTGGCTGATCCCCAATTAGTAGTATAAATGTTTATAATTGCTAGGTCTTCTAATTGAGTAGACCCTTTAAGTATGATATAGTGTCCCTCTACATCTCTTACTACAGTCTTTGGTTTAAAATATAATTTTTCTGATATGAGAATCACTACCCCAGCTTTCTTTTGAAGTCCATTAGCATGGTAAATAGTTCTCCACCCCCTCACTTCCAGTCTGAAGGTGTCTTTAGGTCTAAAACAAGTCTCTTATAGATAGACTATGGGTGGGTCTTGCTTTTTTATTTAATCTGATACCCTGTGTCTTTTGATTGGAACATTTAGTCAATTTACATTCATAGTAATTATTGAAAATATTAATTTAGTGCCATTTTATTACCTGTAAGGTCCCTGTTTCTGTAGTTTGTCTGTTTCTTTCTGGTTTGTGATACTCTTGGGCTCTCTCTTCACTTAAAATATCCCCTTTTAAGTTTCTTGCAGGGCTGACTTGGTGGTCACATATTCTTTCAATTTCTTTCTGTCCTGGAAGCTCTTTATCTCTCCTTCCATTCCGAATGACAGCCCTGCTAGATAAAGTATTTTTGCCTGCTATTTTTCTCGTTTAGTACCCTAAATATATCATGCCAGCCCTTTCTGGCTTGCTAGGTCTCTGTGAATAGGTCTGATGTCAGTCTAATGTTTCCACCTCTGTAGGTTAGGAAACTTTTGTCTCAAGCTTCTTTCAGTATTTTCTCTTTATCTCTGACATTTGCAGACTTTGCTATTATATGTCAGGGTATTAATTTATTTTTATTGATTTGGGGAATGGTCCTGTCTACCTCTTGGACATGAATGCTGTTTCCTTCCCCAGATTAGGGAAGTTCTCAGCCATGATTTACCCAAATATACCTTCTGACCCTCTCTCTCTCTTTTCACCCTCAGGAACCCTAATAATTCTGATGTTGGTTTATTTTATGGCATCACTGATTTCTCAAACTTCTCCTCATGATCTATTATTTGTTTTTCTCTCTTTTCCTCAGCTTCCTTCCTTTCCATCAACTTGTCTTCTATGTGACTTACTCTCTCTTCTGCTTCATTTACTCTACCTTTAGAGCATCCAGTTTAGACTACATCTCAGAGCATTTTTAATTTTGGCCTGACTAGGTCTCATTGCTGTGCTAAGAGATTCTCTAGTGTCTTTTATGCTTTTTTCAAGCCTAGCTAGTAATTTTATAATTGTTATCCTGAATTTCATCTCCAAAATTTTACTTATAGTCATATCAATTAGATCTGTGACAGATAGTATTACCTCTGGTTCCTTCTTTTATCGTAAATTTGCCCAGGGGAGAATAGATGAATGAGTGAACAGAATCAAAATTATCAACCATGGGGGCACCTGTGTGGCTCAGTGGGTTAAGCCTCTGCCTTTGGCCCAGGTCATGATTTCAGGGTCTTGGAATCGAGCCCCACATTGGGCTCTCTGCTCAGCAGGGACCCTGCTTCCTGCCCCCTCCACCTGCCTCTCTGCCTACCTGTGACCTCTCTCTTTCTGTCAAATAAATAAATAAAATCTTAAAAAAATATCAACCATAACAAAAGCAAAATACATACTAGACAAATCTAAAGAGGTCAGAAATGAAAAAAGAAAAAGAAGAAGAAAAAAAAGGGACATGGGCAGAGAATATAATCTCACAGGGTAGACAAAACAGGGTAATCCACTTGGTCCTGAGTGTATTTTGATCTCTGTGTTAGAAGACATTAAATTCCAAAATTATAAAGAAAGAAAAACTTGTGTGTGCGTATACGTATATATACACAAAGATAAAATTGAATAGAGTGAAAGAAAGCCAAAATGAAGAATACATCTATAAAATGTAAATGTAAAAATAAAAGTTAAAAAAGACTTAAAGAGTTGGTAAAATAAGAAACTAGTTGAAAAGGGAAAAAAGAAAAAAAAAGAAATGGAAGATTGTAAACTAAAAGATAAATGAATTATGAGAAAAAAATCTAGAATTTTATATACTACTTTCTCCTACTGCTGGAATTTTACAGTCTTGTGTGGTCTGTAAACTTGCTCTGCACCTGTTCTTCCAGTCAGTCTTCTGAAGGAGGGGTCTTCTGTGCTGTTTCTCAAGTGTCTTTGCCTGGGCAGAGTTGCACCCCCACCTTGCCTGGGGGCCAAGCTCAGCATAAGTTGGTCTTCTGTGTGGCTTTTGTTCCCTGAAGGCTTTCCACAACTCTTTAGACAATAAAAAATAATCTCCAGCCCCAGAGCCTAAAAATCGCAGTCCCCTCTTTTTAGTAAACCCTCAGGGATAAACACTCTTCACTTTTGTATGTGCCAAACTGTTCAGACTCCTGCCATGTGTGCCCACACCATCCTCCCAGGGGAAAGTGGAGGGTCCCGAGTTATTGCACTTTGTGGGGCCCTGGCATGGAAAGCAGTAGCCAGATCCTGTGCACACTTGATCGTCCCCTCCTGGGGAAAGGTGGAGGGTCACCTGGTACCGTCTTTTACAAGGCACCCACCCTTAGAGCCATTGCCCGGTCATGGGCCCTCCTGCTTTACCCCTCTCAGAGGGAAGGTGGAGGGCCTCGTGTTCCTGTTATTTGCACGGTCCCCACATAGACAACAGTCACCCAATTGAGCCACATCTAGTGGTTTATGGGAAACCAATCTGAGAGACCCCTCCCAGGCTCACTGACCATGACCGGTTTCTTTGCTCCAGTGCTTGGGAACTCTACTGGCTCAGGCACCCCCATTATTTCTGTGACACCAGGGATCCTGAGACCGTGCTGTACCACCTAGAATTCTGCCCCTTTTCACCACCTAAGCACCTTTCAGGCAGCGTTGTCTCTCACCGGAGTATATTTCTAAGGGTTCCAATTTTGTCCTCTGGGGCTATAAGCCAGCTTACTGAGGCTCCCTCCCCTGCCATTTATTTTCCACTATATCCCCTCAGATTCACTTCTTTGAACCTCCTACACTGCAGGAAGTGGCCACTTTTCTACTTGTAGAGTTCCAGATATTCCTTTCTCACATCTCAGATTGAATTCATGGATGTTCAGAATGATTTGACAGTTATCTATCAAAGATGAAATGAGATGAACAAGATGTACGAGATGAAATGAGATCCCCTACTCTTCTGCCATCTTGCCTCCTTCCTATTCTTGCCTCCTTTGTCATAGATTAATTGGCTACATAAGTGTGTGTTTATTTCTGGGCTCTCTACTCTGTTCCATTGATCTATGTGTCTGTTTTTGTGTTGGTAACATACTGTTTAGATTAATGTAGCTTTGTACTGTATGTTGAAATCTAAGCATGTGCTGCTCCCAGGTTTGTTCTTCTTTCTCAAGATTATTGGCTATTTGGTGTCTTTTATGGTTCCATACAAATTTTAGGAATATTTGTTCCGGTTGTCTGAAAAATGCCATTGGTATTTTTATAGAGATTACTTTGAGTAATATGGACAGTTTAAAAATATTAATTATTTTAAAAGATTTTATTTATTTATTTGTTTGACAGAAAAAGATATCAGGAGAAAGAGAGGACAAGCAGGGAGAGAGGCAGAAGCATGCTCCTCACTGACCAAGGAGCCTGACCTAGGGCTCAATCCCAGGACCCTGGTATCGTGACCTAAGCCTAAGGCTGACATTTAACCAACCGAGTCACCCGGGCACCCAACAGTAGTAATTCTTACAACCTATGAGCACAGTATTTATTTATTAATATTAGTATTATATTATTTTATATTATTTATGTTATATTAAATAATATTAGTATTAATATTATTTGTGTCAGCTTTAACCTTCTTCATCAGTGCATTATAGTTTTCAGAGTATAGGTCTTTCACCTCCTTGGTTAAATTTATTCCTCAGTATTTTATTCTTTTTGATGCAATTATAAATGGGATTGCTTTCTTAATTTCTCTCTTTGATAATTTATTATTGATTCATGGAAATACAACAGATTTCTTTTTATCGATTTTGTATCCTATAACTTCACTGAATTCATTAATTTGTTCTCATAGTTTTTTGGTGGTGTTTTCAGGGTTTTCCATATGCAGCATCATAACATCTATAGTGGCAGTTTTACTTCTTCCTTTCCAATTTGGATGCTTTTTTTCCCTGCATAACTGCTGTTATTAAGACCTATAATACTATGTTAAATAAAAGTGATGAGAGTGAACATCCTTGTTTCTGATCTTAGAGGAAAAGTTTTCAGTTTCTCACCATTTAAGTATGATGTTACCTATAGGTTTGTTATATATGACCTTTATTATGTTAAGGTACATAACCTCTATACCTACTTTGTTGAGAGTTTTTATCATAAATGGATGTTGAATTTTGTCAAATGCTTTTTTTGGCATCTATTGAGATGATCATATGATTTTATCTTTCATTTTGTTAATATGGTGTATTCTTTAGATTTAATATGTTATTCATTCTCTACCTTCTTGAATTGCTTAGATGATATAAATATTTCTTATTTCCTAATAGATCTATTTAAGATTATAATCATCCCTCTTCATACCATTTAGGTTCATCTTACAGGCAGTGTTACAGAGCTTTCTATGTATTCTTAAAAATTTTACAATTTAAATATAGTTTTTCTATTTTTCTACATATATATATATATGTGTGTGTGTGTCATGTGCTAGAAAAGTAAATATAATTGGCCACATGTAACAGTCAAGGCTTGCCCAGAGACACAGATAATTCCATATATATTTACCCCAGAAGAAATTTAATGTGATATATTGGTTACTCAAGGGATGAAAAAGTCACATAGGGAAAGAACGAGAAACCTAATATTTAACAATCTGAGAATGTCACTCTCAACTCTTGGCTCCTGGAGCCTAGGAGTCTGTGTCAGCAAGATATATAATGATAGTGGGCCAGTATCATGGGGACTAGAGCCAAGAGAAGATGGCATTGAAGGAGAAGCCACCTGATGCAGAGAGAAAGAGAGACAGAAACAGAGACAGAGACAGAGAGAGAGAAAAAAATCTCTAAGTGCTCCTTCTCTTCAGGGCTAAAACCTTTTTTTAGTACCTTTATTTTGGCCTGAAATGTGATGGCAGACAAATATTAGAGAAGCTAGGATTTACAGATTCAACCCATATGTAATAGAGAATAGAGCAGAAGAAGGGCGAGGAACAGTTCTGAAGGCAAATAAATCTAGGACTAACATACAACATTGACATTAACAGATTAAATGAGAAAAATCATATCTAAATTGATATAGGAAAATACTTTATAAAAGGCAGAACTCATTCATGATAAAAAAAGGTATGTTATCAGATTAGATAAAGAATATCTACCAAAACAAAAACAAAACAGAACAAAGCAAAACACAAAACTCAAACAGAAAATGACATATAATGTGGAAATGTTAAAAGCTTTTACTGGGAAAGGTGCCTGGATGGCTCAGCCAGTTGAGTGTACAACTCTTGATTTTGGCTCAGGTCATGCTTTGAAGGTCCTGAGATTGAGCCCCATGTCAGGCTCCATGCTGAGTGTGGAGTTTAAGATTAAGATTCTCTCTCTCCTTCTCCGTCTGCCCCACTTCCCTCTCTCCCCGACCCTGTTTGTGCTCACACATGCACTCTCCGCCCCCCCCCAAATAAGTTTTTACTTGGAAAGTGAAAAATAGATAAGGATATACATGCTATCAACATTTTAAAAAAATTTACATAGTACAACATAAGAAATCAAAGGGATAGGGACTGGAAAATAGGAAACAACAGCTTTTATAATTGGCACATAATTAGACTGTGTATGATGAAAATCCAAATGAACTAAAGATAAGATATTCAATCACCTAAAAGAGTTTGTTATTATAAGAAATGCTAAATCCAGTCAGGCTGAAATCAAAAGACACCATACAGTAATTAGAAACCATATAAAAAAAAGATAACCAGTAAACATAGGTAATTTTTTAAAAGATTTTATTTATTTATTTGACAGACAGAGATCACAAGCAGGCAGAGAGGCAGGCAGAGAGAGAGAGAGAGAGAGAGAGAGAAGCAGGCTCCCTACTGAGCAGAGAGCCTGATGCGGGGCTCGATCCCAGGACCCTTGAGATCATGACCTGAGCCGAAGGCAGTGGCCTAACCCATTGAGCCACCCAGGCGCCCCAACATAGGTAATTATTAAAGCCAATGTTATTGTATTCTTAGTATCATCACTTCTATTCGACATAGGGCTAGGAGTCCTAGTCAGTGCAATAACACAGGAAAAATAAATAAAAATAAAAGAAATAAAAATCATGCAGATTGAAAACAGTGAAATAAAAAAGCTCCTACTTGCAGGTGACTGATTATTAAAAAATAATCCCAGGTAATCTAAGGGAAAAAATAAGAATAATCCTCCCCAAATCATTTAGTTAATAAGTTATTTTAACAAGGTCTCAGGAAAAAAGCAAGGTCACAGAATGCAATCATATTTTTACATACTAACCATAAATAATTGGAACACAAAATTAAAATGCACAGTACATTTATAATAGCTGAAAATTAAGTACTTAGGTTTAGGTCAGAGAAAACATGTACTGGATCTGTAAGGTAAAAACCATAAAATGCCAATGGAAGAAATCAAAGATTTAAATAAATAGACACACTATATCCATGTATTAAAAGAATCAACATAGTAAAGATGGCAATTTTCTTCAAACTGATCTGCAAATTTAATAACTCTACTTTAAAAACCTCAACTGATGTTTTATCAATATACACAAGCTGATTCTAAAATTTATATGGAAAAACAAAGGAACTAGAATAGCTAAAACAGTTTTTGAAAAGGAGAATGGAGATGGAGGAATTATACCACTTGATGGCAAGACTAAATGTATAACTAGAATTATCAAGACACAGATAAATTGAACAAAATACAGTCTAGAAATAGAACCACACCAATACAGCCAACTGATTTTGGATAACATAGCAAAAGCAATTCAATAGAGAAATGGTTGTTTATTCAACAAATGATGTTGTAAAAATTAGACTATTGTAGGGTTTTTTAAAAAGTGAACTTTGGCCTAAACCCCATAACTTATATAAAAATTATTTTAAATGGATCACAATTCTAACCATAAAACTTTTAGAAAAAAACACAAGAGAAAATCTTGCTCACCTAGAAGTCAATTAAGAGGTTTTAAATCTGTACCCCAAACCAGGATATATAAAAATAATAATGGATAAATTGAACTTGATCAAAATTTAAAAGTTTGGTCTGGGGATGACATTGCTAAGTGAATAAGACAAGCCACAATCTGAAAGAAAATATTTGCAAGTCACATGTCCAACAACAGACTTGTACAGGGAAAAACTCTTTTTTTTTTAAGATTTTTTTTTTTAATTTGTCAGATAGAGAGAGGGAGCACAGGAGCGAGCACAGGCAGACAGAGTGGCAGGCAGAGGCAGAGGGAGAAGCAGGCTCATCGCTGAGCAAGGAGCCTGATGCGGGACTTAATCCCAGGATGCTGGGATCATGACCTGAGCCGAAGGCAGCTGCTTAACCAACTGAGCCACCCAGGCATCCTGGCAAAAACTCTTTAAACTCAACGTTAAGCAAGAAAAAGTCAAATTTTTTTAAAAAAGGCATAGAATTTGAGCAACTGTATCACCACAGAGGATATAAGGATGGCAAGTAAGCAGATTAGAAGATGTTCAACATCCACAGGGTGTTTTATGTAAGTGATGAATCACTAAATTCTACTCCTGAAACTGACGTTACACTGTATGTTAACTAACTGGAATTTAAATAAAAACTTGAAAAAAAAAGATATTCAACATCATTATCCTTTGGGTAAATGTAAATTAGTGGGAATGTAAAATGTTCCAGACTCTCTGAACAATAATCCAGCAGTTCCCATATGTTTAAACATCTACTTATCATATGATCCAGCAGGCCCCTCCTGAGTATTTATCCTGGAGAAATGAAACCTGTTGATAGTACCTTTATTTCTAATAGGCAAAAACTGGAAACAACCCAAATATTCTTCAACAGGGAAATGGATACACAGACTGTGATATATACCCATTCAGTAGAATACAATCCAGCAATAAAAAGGAACAGGTTATCAATAAGAGTAAGAACTTGGATGGATCTCAAAAATATGTTACTGGTGAAAAATACCAGTATCCAAAGGTTACTCTATGATTCCATTTATATAAAATTCTCAAAGTGATAAAATTAAGCAATGGAAAAAACATCAGTGGTTTCCAGGGGTAAGATGGGGGAGAGGACATTATTATAAATAGGCATACCAAGGCATTTGTTTGGAGTGTTTGAAACAGTCTGTATAGTGATTGCATTGTGATCATGGTTAGAAAAATTAATACATGTGGCAAAATTTCATAAACTGTACATACATCAAATGAAACAAAATAAAGCAATAACAATAAAATGACTGGTTGGATGTTAAAACTGGTTAAATGTAAATTAGATTTTAAATTAGTTAATATTATACTGATATCACTTTCCAGGTTCTGATGATTATACGATCATTATGTAACTTGATATATTCAGAGGGATATGAGGAAAAGTACACAGGAACTCTCTGTATTATGTTTGTAATTCCTATATGAGTCTAAAATAATTTCAAAATAAGTGGCTTAAGGACTTCTGGTTTCAGTTCCAACATATGAAGAGCTTAGAAGTCATCACTTCTGTCATATTTACCATAATAAAAAAATTGAAAATCACCAACTTTCCTTGGATCCAACAGAGAATTGAGGTCACAGAGATCACAGGACAGCTACATTCAGAGAGATATAATGATCTGCTTACCTAGAGCAGAAGATGCTACAAGCTCTACAGATAGAACTAATTAATTCACTAGTGATGTTCACGAATAGCTGGAGGCTGAATGCCCACTACTGTGAGACCGCAAAACTCCCAGAGGCTGTAATTATAGAGGGGACTCCAAACTTGCAGGCTTTCCCTCCGGGCACCACACCAGATGTGCACAGTGAGGATCCCAGAAAATCTACTAGTGGCTCTGGCAGGGAGAAGGGAAAAACAATCATTGTGTAATCTTCCCAGACCCTACATAACAAAGACCTACTCTCCAGTGTGGTACAGAAACCTTATCCTACCAGGAGGAAGACTTTCTATCCCACTCCATCTTCCTCCAGCCTTTCTGTCTCACCTAAGGAAAACAAAACAAGACATAATCAACAAGAGATATGTCTCCAAAGAAACAGACAGTGAATGATGCAGCCAGGCAAGGAAGTAGGGGGTGCAGGTAGGTGAGCAGGGAGCTATATTACTGGAAGAGGGACAAATATTTGTGGCGGCCATACATCCTTGAAGCAGGCTAAAATATTTAGATTTAATTAGAAGATTATAGAACAATTCTCCTACACCTCATAGTCCCACCACAATAACACCCTCCACCCTCCAGTATAACAACAGTGGATTATAGCTAAAAGATGCAAAACACATATGCTTCCTGAGGACCAATGCAGAGAAGCCCAATGCAAAGAGAAGCAAAAGCAAGAAACAAAAATGAGACACTAGAGGAACTGGAAGCCTCTGGTACCTATAGCTACAATAAACATTATATACAGGCCAGCTCTCAGCCATGTTAATAAAAATACACTAAAAGCATATGTCCTTCAGTACCCAATACTGCTACATATCTGTCTTTCAAAAAAAAAAGTTACAAGATACACCATAAAGCAAGAAAGAACATTGTCTGAAAAGACAAAAAGAGCATCAAAACCAGAAAGACATGGTACAGATTTTGAAATCATTAGACAAAGAATTTAATAGACATTATTGCTATTTTAAGGGTTTTAATTGGACAAACAGACAACATGCAAAACCAAATAGATTGTGTCATTAGAAGAATGGAATCTATAAGTAAGGATCAAAACTAAATGCTAGAAATTAAGAAAAATGTAATAGAAATGAAATGTGCCTTTAACAGTCTCATTAGAAGATGTTACAGTTACAGAAACAATCAACAAACCTGAATATATGTGGAAAGCAACCTCTCAAAGTGAATCAAAAAGAGAAGGAAATAACAAAATACCCAAGAACCATGGAGCATTATTAAAAGGAATAATATACAAATAATTGTTATGCCAAAAGGAGAAGAAAGAATGAGGGTAGAAACTATATTTGAAACAATAAGCCAATGACTTTCTAAGATTAGTGGCAGACAGCAAATCATAGACTGAGGCATCTCAAAGAACACCAAGATAAATACAAAAACAAAAAAACAAACTACACCTAGACATATAATATTTAGACTGCAGAAAACCAAAGACATAAAGAAAATCTTGAAGAAATCCAGAGGGGTAGAAAACACCTTCCAATAGAGGAAGAAAAATAAAAATTATAGTAAACTTATCAGAAAACATGCAAGCAAGAAGGGAATGAAATGAAATCCTTAAAGTATTGAAAGAAGAATGTCAATCTAGAATTCTATATCCAACAAAATTGTCCTTCAAAGGTGAAGGAGAAATAAAATTTCTCAGTCAAAATATGAGTCAATTCACTGTCAACAGACCTGCTATGTAAGATATGCAGAAGAAACTTGGATGCATATATGAAAAAGAAACCATCAGAGAAGGAGTAAATGGAGGTAAAGTAAATTCTTTAACTTTACTCAATATTAATTGTTAAAAATTGCTTGTTTAAGCAATAGTAGTAATAGTGGATTAGATGATTACAGCATATGAGTAAGTGAAATGATTGAAAGCAATGTCACAAAAGACAATGAATTGAAAGTATTCTTTCAAAAGGATTCCATACTGCATGCAAAACAGTATAGTGCTTTCTGAAGGTGGACTTAGAGTCATTTAAAATGTATAGTAAAAACCCTAGGAAAACCACTGAAAAAGCTAAGAAAAAGCATAAGTGATACCTCAAGAGAAGAAATAAAATAGAATCATATAAAATGCTCAGTTAATACCAGAGAGCACCATAAAGGTGATATAAAAAAGAACAAATTCAACAGATGGAAAACAGCTACACAAGTAGTAGATTTTAGTACAATTATATCAATAATCACTTTAAATGTGATAGTGCACTGGGTGTTATATGCAAACAATGAACCATGGAACACTTTCAAAACTTATGGAACACATCAAAAACATATGATATACTGTATGGTGACTAACATAACATATTAAATAAAATAAGTAAAAATAAAATAAAATAACTTCCCCAAAACAAATAAATAAAATAAATGTGAATACCACCAGTTAAAGGACAGAAATTGTCAGAGTAGATAAGAGAATTTTTAAAGACTCAACTAAGTTCTGTCAACAGGAAACCTATTTTGTGTATTGAAACTCTTAACAGTTTAAAAGTAAATAGGAGGATTCTAAGATAGTGAAACTCCTTTGTATGATACTATAATGGCAGATATATGATATTATACATCTGTCAAAATCTATAGGGTCCATAAAATACAGAGAATGGATGTAAACTATGGACTTTAATTAATAATGATGTATTAATATTTTTTCATTAATTATAAAAAATGTACCACACTGACACAAGATGTCAGTAATAAGGGAAACTGTGAGTATGTGTTGGAGTAGGAGTATATGGGAACTAGAACTTAAGGCTCAATTTTTCTGTAAACTTAAAACTGTTCTAAAAAATAACTCCTATTAATTTTTTTAAAAAAGCAAATAAAATCCACATATATGGTGGACATATAACCAGCTTAGTGTAAATGAAGTAAATTTGTATTGTAACTGAACTAAAGCACTGTTGGATCACCTGCTAATTCTTTAATTTGTCTTATTTTTAGTACATTGATTCCCATATTCTGGATATTGCCCACAACCCAATTTAGCAGCTCTAATCTATCTGCCACACCCCCCTATTCAACTTCCAGGAGTTACCTTAGAACATCCAAGATTAGACCAACAACCTGAAGGGTCATGGTGGATGATATCTAGTCAATATTTCACCATGGTATCTTTTGTTTTTAATCAGTGTAACTGGAAACCCAAGTTACTTTAAAGATTTTATTTATTTATTTGATAGACAGAGATCACAAGTAGGCAGAGAGGCAGGCAGAGAGAGAGGGAGAAGTAGACTCCCTGCTGAGCAGAAAGCCCAATGCAGGGCTCGATCCCAGAACTCTGGGATCATGACCTGAGCTGAAAGCAGAGGCTTAACCCACTGAGCCACCCAGGCACCCCCACCATGGTATCTTTTTATTATTATTATTATTTTTAAATTTTTATTTATTTATCAGATAGAGACCACAGGAGAGAGCACAGGCAGACAGAGTGGCAGGCAGAGGGAGAAGCAGACTCACTGCTGAGCAAGGAGCCTGATGTGGGACTCGATCCCAGAACACTGGGATCATGACCTGAGCTGAAGGCAGGCGCTTAACCAACTGAGCCACCCAGGCATCCCCACCATGGTATCTTTTTAAAGGAAGTATCCGATGGCCTCCTCACTTCAAGCAAGTGTCGGCTGCAGAAAATGGAAGAGTTTTTAGACTCTTAGATGATGTGATGGATTAACTTGTTAGCAGCATACTTCTTAGCCATCTGGTAGATATCCTTTATCCTTAGCTGACCAAGTCTCAGAATGTACATGTGGTGCCTGGGTGGCTCAGTGGGTTAAAGCCTCTGCCTTCAGCTCAGGTCATGATCTCAGGGTCCTGGGATCGAGCTCCATATTGGGCTCTCTGCTCAGCGGGGAGCCTGCTCCCCCCCACCCGCCTGCCTCTCTGCCTACTTGTGATCTCTGTTTGTCAAATAAATAAATAAAATCTTAAAAAAAATAAACATAAGACCAAGGTGCAGAGAAGGACAGGACCAACCTTGAAGCCTGGCAACCTAAGCATAAAACACATTAAACTCGTCCCTTTCACTAGTGCATGATGCTAACCAGTAGATGACATCTTTTCTTATGTTGAAATGAACCTGTTAGGAAATCTGAATTGAGGAAGCAGGTAGCTAGAAAATGCAACTTCAACTGTGCTCATTTCCAGATGAGTAAAGAACTTTAAAGTTTGGGCAATTAACAGATAAATTCTGTTGTTTACTTGGATGGCAAGAAAAGATTGCTAGACTTGTTAAAGCCTAGCCAGACGTCACTCAAGTGCATGGGTGGTGTCATCTTGTAGCCATTGTGTTGCTACTGTTAATGTATGATTCTATTAAGTAGAAATACATTCATGAGGGCTGTGGTATGAACTAGTGTCTAGTCTGATTTTGTCTGAGCCAGTCTCATCACTGGTTTGTCTCATGAGACATCTGTATAACTTTATTTTAGTTTCTTATATCTCATATAGGAATGTCACCTTTGAATTTAATAACATTCATTTCAAAGTAGATCAGTAAAGGATGGAGACAGATCTACCATGATAACATAGTCAAAAAATGCTTACGGAGCTATACAAATTTCAGCCAAAGCAGATTTCAGAACAAGGAATAGTATCAGAGATGGGGAGATACATTACATAATAATAAAAGGATCAGATATCCAAGAAGGTATTACAATCCTAAATATGTATGCACCTAACAAAGGAGCATCACAATATATGAGGCAAAAGCTGATTAAACTGAAAGGAGAAATATGCAATCACAGTTGGCAGACATCACTGTTCCTCTGGAAGTAATTGATAGATGAAGCAGTCAGAATATCAGTAAAGGTATATATGGCATGAGCAATACTAACAATCAGCTTGACCTAATTGACATAATAAAGTACCTCATCAGACAACAGCAGAATACACATTCTCCTTAACCTCACATGTGACATTCACCAAGATAGGCCACATTTTCATCCATATCTTCATCCATAAAACACTACTAAACAAACCTTAACAAATTTAAAAGAATATAAATCAAAGTATGTTCTTAGGTGATGACAGAATTACATTAGAAATCAATAACAGAAAAATAGGTGGGAAGTTCCCAAATATTTGCAAATTTAAACAACATACTTGTGGATAACCCATGAGTCAAAGAAATCTCAAAATAAATTTTAAAATATTTTGAAATAAATGGCAATACAAATTACCAAAACCCGTAAATTGCTACTAAATGAGGGTTTAGAGAGAAATACAGAGGATTAAATGCATATATTAGGAAAAAAAAGAGAAAGATGTAAAAGAAATAACTTAAATTTCCCCCTCAGGAAACTAGAGAAAGAAGAGAAAATTAAACCCAAACTGAGCAGAAGAAAGGAAATAATTTAACTAGTAGACCATAAATAAATGATATTTAAAATAGGTCAATACAATCCTCAATGAAATCAGTAAAATTGGAAGTCTCTAGCCAGAATAACCAAGAAAGAAAAAAGAGAAGATATAAACTACCAATATCAGGAATGAAAGAGGGGTCACTACTACTGATTCCAGAGATATTGAAAGGATAAAACTGGAATAGTGTGAACAACTCTTTTTTAAAAAATATTTTATTTATTTATTTGAGAGCAAGAGCAAGAGAACACATGCATGAACAGGGTTGGCGGGGGGAGAGGGAGGAGCAAACTCCCCATTGAGCATGGAGCCCTAAGCAGGCTGGATCCCAGGCCACTGAGATGTGACCTGAGCCGAAGTCAGATGCTTATCCCACTGAGCCATCCAGGCACCCCTGAATTATAACTCTATCTGTATAAATTTGAGAACAGATGAAATGGGTCAATTCCTTGAATGTCACAGACTACCTAAACTCATTTAAGTTGAAACAGATAATGTGAAGAGCCTTGTATTATTAAATAAATTGAATTAATAGTTTAAAACTTTAAAAAAATAATTCACTAGGCCCAAATGTTTCATTGATGAATTACATCAAACATTTAAGGGTAAAATAATACAAATAATCTGTAATCTTTTTCAGAAAACAGAAGAATAGAGAAAGAAGCCTTCCCAATTCATTTTATGAGGCTAACATCATTCTAAGCCCAAAGCCAGATAAATACATTACTAGAAAACTACAGATTAACATTTCCCATGAACATTGACAGGGAAAAAGTCTTAACAGAATAATAGCAAATAAAATCCAGCAGTACATAAAAAGAATAATACATCATTACCAAGTGGGGCTCATTTCCAAACTTTAAGCCAAATTCAACATTTGTAAATCAATTAGTGTATTTCATCATATAACAGACTGAATAAGAAAATAAATGTAATTGTATCAGTAAATGTAGAACAACAATTTGAAAATTTTAATGCCCACTTATGATAAAAAAAAAAACTTTAAAAACTAGGATTAGAAGGGAACTTCCTTAGATAAAGGGTATATAGAAAACCTGTAGCTAACATTGTACTGAATGATCAGAGAGTGAATTCTTTCACCCTAAGATTGGAAATGAAACAAGAATGTCTCCTCATTAATCCTATTCGGTATCATAATGCAAGTCATATTTAGTATAAGATAAGCATTAACAGATGAATAAAATAAATATTTTAATTTTTGCAGATGAAATGATTCTCTATGTCAAAGGAATAGCACAGAGGACATTAGGGGAAGGAAGTGAAAACTGAATGGAGGGAAATCAGAGGGGGAGATGAATCATGAGAGACTATGGACAATGGGAAATAATCTGAGGGTTTCAGAGAGGAGGGGGTGGGGGGATGAGTTAGCCTGGTGACGGGTACTAAGGAGGACATGTGTTGTAATGAGCACTAGGTGTTATACACAAATAATGAATCATGGAACACTACATCAAAAACTAATGATGTACTGTATGGTGACTAACATAACATAATAAAAAAAAAAATCTCAAAAAATCTGCAAAGAAGACCTCCTGGAACTAATACCCGTGTATCATTGCTTTACTATATACCAGCAACAAACAATTGAAATTAGAAATTTTAAAAGGCAAAAATCATTTACAGTTGCACAAAAAATGAAATGCTTAGATAAATCTAACAAAATATATACCAGACCCATTTGCAGAAAACTATAAATCACTTACCAAACAGGGTCTAAATAAATGGAGAAATTATTCCCTTTCATGAATTGGTAGATTCACTACTATTAAGATATCAATTATTTCCAATTTGGTCTATAGATTTAATGCAATCATAATCAAAATCTCAGGAACTTTTTTCTCAGCAACTTTTTGTAGATATCCACAAACTGACTCTGACATTTATATGGAGTGGCAAATGTCCTAGAATAGCCAACACAATATTGAAAAAGAACAAAGTTTGAAGATTCATGCTACCCTATTTCAAGGCTCTACATAAAACTATAGTAATCAAGACAACAAAGTGTTGGTGAAAAAATAGACAAATAAATCATTTTGAGAGCCTCAAAAAAGACCCACACAAATATAGTCAACTAACTTTTTACAAAGGTACAAAGGGATAAAAATGAAAAAGAATATTTTTTTCGCCAAAATGTGCTAGAACAATTGGACTTCTACATGGGAAAAAAAATGAACTTAGATACTAAGACACAAACCTCACACCTTACATAAAATCTAACTCAAAATAGATTATAGATCTAAATGTAAAATGCAAAACTATGCAACTTCTAGATGAAAACCCATGCAACTTTCTTGATGAAAATCTGTGACTTTGGGTGTGATAATGAGTTTTAGACACAGTACCAAAATCACAATCAATAAAAGAAAAGGATGATAGATTGGACTTTATTAGAAAAGTTTTGCTCTGTGGAAAACACTCTAAAGAGAGTGAAAAACTAAGCTGTGAATATTTATGTATCACATATCTAACAAATGACTTGTTTGGAAAGAATTCTTATAAGATAAGCAACCAGTAGGGGGCACCTGGGTGGCTCAGTGGGTTAAAGCCTCTGCCTTCGGCTCAGGTCATGATCCCAGAGTCCTGGGATGGAGCCCCGCATCGGGCTCTCTGCTCTGCGGACAGCCTGCCTCCTTCTCTCTCTCTCTCTCTGCCTCTCTGCCTACTTGTGATCTCTGTCTATCAAGTAAATAAATAAAATCTTTAAAAAAAAAAAGATAATCAACCAGTAATGGTTTGAATAGTGTTTCTAAAAAGATATGTCCATTTCCTAGTCTCTGAAACCTGTGAATGTTATATTATTTAGAAAAAGTCTTTATGAATGTAATTAAGTTTAGGATCTCAATATGTGATCATCGTGCATTTATCTTTATCAGGGAGAACTGAAACAAAACCAGAGAGGAAGGCTATGTGAAGACAGGTGTGGAGGCAGAGATTGAAGCTGTGCATTTATAACCCAAGGAACACCAAGAATTGCTGGATAGCTACTGGGAGGTAAGAGAACGGCATGGAATATATTCTCCTTCAGAGCCTTTAGGGGGGACCAAGTCTTCTGACAGTTTGATTTCAGACTCTGCCCTCCATAACTGTGAGGACATAAATGTCTTTTCTCTTCAAGCCATCCAGTTTGTATTTATTACAGTTGCCCTAGGAAAATAATACACAACCTCATTTCTAAAGTAGGGAAAATATCTGAACAAAAATATATCAAGGAAGATATAGAGATGGCAAACAAGCATATGAAAGGATGCACAGCATAATTTGGCATTAAGGAAATGCCAGGTAAAACAGCAATTAGTTATAAGTACACACCTATTAGAAAGGCCCAAATATCAATTACAAGCAAGGATACAATTAGATCTCTCACATATTGATGTTGCAAATGGAAAATGGGAGGTGCCTGGGTGGCTCAGTCTTTAAGCATCTGTGTTCTGCTCAGGTCATGATCCCAGGGTCCTGGGATCGAGTTCTGCATCAGGCCCCCTGCTCTGTGGGAAGCCTGCCTCTCCCTCTCCTACTCCACTTGCTTGTATTCCCTCTCGCTGTCTCTTTCTCTGTCAATTAAATAAGTAAATAAAATCTTTAAAAAAATGGAAAATGGTGCAGTGGTTTTGGAAACAGTTTAGTTTTTATTATAAAGATAAATATAGTCCTGGGGCTCCTGGGTGGCACAGTCAGTTAAGCATCAGACTCTTGGTTTCCACTCAGGTCGTCATCTCGAGGTCCTAAAATCAAGCACTGGGTTGGGCTCCTGCGCTTAGCGTGGATTCTGCTTGAGATTCTCTCTCCCTCTCCCTTCTGCCCCTCCTGCTCATGTGCACACACGAACTCTCTCTCTCTCTAAAATAAATAAATATTTTAAAAAGGTAAACATAGCTTTATTATATGATCCAGAAATTGCCCTCCTAGATGTTTCGCCAACTGATTTAAAAAACATCTCAGCATGCACATAAATGCTTACAACAGCATTATTCATAATCACCAAAAAGCAAGCTGCCTTTGATAGGTGAGTGAATAAATAATCTATTTCAAATACACACAGTGGAATACTATTCAACAGTAAAATATAATAAGTTTTCAATTAATGAGATAACATGGATGAATCTTAAATACATGTTGCTAAGCAAAAGAAGCCAGTCCACAAATGTTACATAATGTTTGATTCCATTTATATGACATTATGGAATAGATATAACTAAAGAGACAAAAAACATATCAGTAGTTCCTAGGGTTTTCTTTGCAGGGGGGAGGGAGTTGTTGAAAAATTGACACACAGGGGATTTTTTAGGATGGTGACACTATCCTGTATGATATTCTAATGATGGATGTGTGACACCATGCATTTTTCAAATCTCATAGAATGTTAGAGCACAAAGAGTTAATCTTAATGTATGCAAATAAAAGTCAGTTCAGAGATCTAAGTATCACAGGATGAATGCAGACTGTGACCAAATAATTCTAGTGATATTACAAATGTATGAAGTAATATCAATGAAGAGGATGGGGGAAGAGAGTTGCTGACATAAATAACTTTGAAAATGAGTGCATGATGTATGATGAAGAAAAAACTATATACAGATACTATATTCCAGTTAGCAAAATTGTTTCTCAGAAGGGTATGGGTTAATAATCTGAAATCAATAAACCTGTATACTGAGATTGAATAAATAAGTATATGAATGGTGGATAGTTGGGGCCAGTTTTCTCACAGAGGTAAGCAAAGGGGGAGCAGAGAATGAACTGTGAGATACTAGATTAGAGTTTGGAGATATCATTATAACTCATGTTTAGTTTAATATAGGTACAGGTGGACAAATATAGAAATAATTATAAATATATGTGCATACATGGGCTAGTATATAGACATTTTCCAAACTCTATCTTCTCAGAAGGCTTAGAAGCATAAAATTCTAGTAGTAATGGAATAATTTGAGCAGGAAAATAAATAACGTAATAATGGCTTCTAACCCAAGTATAAAATAAATAACCATGAATCCATGCTTCTATAAATAGGTGGCTTAATGAATAAATAAATCTGGGATAATAGACAAATTGTATGTGTAGGCTAATTCCAAAAAAATTTATGTAGCTAATCTACCCTCAAGGAGATGGAAACTCCCCACTCTTTGAGTGTAGGCTGAGCACGATGACTTATTTTTTCCAAGGAGTACTGTATTGAGAGGAAGGGGAAAGGGTAACTTTACAGCAAAGAAACTTGACAAATACCACCTGGGTAGTGATCAAGGTGACATCATCAGTTAAGTCATATTTATGGCGTGTGCCCTCGATAGAATTACTGAGGCCTTCCTTCCAAGAAGCCATAGTGCCAGTCTAATTTTGAGAAAAACATCAAACACATCCCAGTTGAGCGACAGTACAAAATACCTTCCCAAAACTGTCAAGGTCATAAAAATACGGAAAGTGACAATCTGTCACCGCCTAAAGGAGCCTAAGAGAAATGATGACTAAATACAATGTGATATCATGGATGGGATCTTGGGCCAGAAAAAAAGATATTAGGGAAAAAATAAAGGAAATCTGTATGAAGTATGGACTTTAGTTAGTAATAATATATAGATATTGGTTCATTAGTTGTGACAAATGTATCATATTAATATAAGATACTAAGAATAGGGGAGACTGAGTGCTAGGCATAAAGGAACTCTGTACTATCTTTGCAACTTTTCTATAAATATAAAACTAATTTATAAGTTTATTTAAAAATAAATGATTTTAAAGAAACATGAATAGGCAATTTGTGGTATACTTACCTAGTGTCCACCAATGTTCAAGTCTCTCATTCAGCTGCCCTTCCTGGAGACTACCAGTACTGACAGCAGGGGTTGGGCTCTGTGGAGATCCCTCTGTTCTGCTGTGGGTGGTTTCTTTAGACTTCATTTGAAGTTCTTGTGTTTACTTCTGTTAGAGCCTGGGCTTCCTCCCTCTGCTGGCCTGAGGTCAATACCCTGGTCTAAAACTCTCAGCAGCCAGAAATACACAGGGAGAATTTAGAGGTGCTAAATCAGGTTGTACCTGCCTGGGTCTACCAGGGCTGGAAGCAGAGTTGGTACTCTGTGGGATACCCTTCAAATCTGGGGTGGATGGTCCCCTCAAACATCACTCAAGATCTTTTCCTTACCTCCTGGCAGGGCCTTGGGCTCCTCCTCCATTGGCTGACCTGACTTCTCTGCACTCATAACAAAGCCTTCACTACTCTGAGACACCAGAGGCAGAGGTAAAGGGAAGCCAATTCCTGAGACCCCTGCATAGAGCCTGCCAGGGCTGACAGTAGGATTGGGGCTCTAAGCTGGTCCCTCTGTTTTTCAGGATAAAATATCCTCAGTTCTCACTCAGATTTCCAAACTTGACTCCTAGACTCCTAACTTGACTCCAGGGACTCCCTTTTCTGCTGAACCAAGTTGTCTAGCTTTAGATCAGAGCCAAATCCCCACCTGCCTATATGTCCTTCCCCAACCCCAATCTCAGGAGGGTGCAGTGAAGCAGTGCCTGTGCTTAACAGTTATAACCAGTGTTCCCAATGCAGACATCAGAGGCAAGGCTCTGTGTGGGGCAGTCTGTTCTCTGATGGGCATTTCCTCCAGACTTTCTTCCTGCTTCTCCCCTTTACTTCTGTTTGGGCCTAGGATCCTTCTCTCTGATGGCTTGAGATTGATACTCTTGTCCAATAACATCAGTTTTCATTGAAAGGTAATGAAAAGGTAAGTGAAAATGTTGAAAATAGCCGATACAGAATTTTATTTTTTTAATTCAGTCAAGCCAGAGTTATTATAACAATAAAGAGCTTTAAGCACTACATAGCACCATCACCTCCAGTCAATTTAACAAGGACCAGCACTATTTGCAGTGATTCTCTCCATCCCTTCTATAAAACATTTACACACCTGGGTTCAGCTCTCTGTCCCCAGAACATATACGGTGGCAACATAAACCAGCAGACAGAGCCATAGGACATTCTTGCTCTGCAGGAAACAGGGGAGGCAGTCTAAGTTGACTTAGCATCTAGATCATTTTTTAATGGTCTAGCCTCGACTTCAGTGCTGGAAGGGTGCCGTACACAAGAGAAGGAATAACCTTCTCCATCAGGCATCAAGACAGCTCTTGGCCCTGGTATACTGGAGAGGATGCACAGAACCGTAAAAGTAGTGAACAGATACAGGCTTCCCAAAATTCATTAATATTATCACTGAGTGATGCATGGGAACTAACTATATTTTGCCTGAGAGTGGACAGAAGGGATTCTAAGGCACAGAGGGGTATCAGGTGTGCCTCTGGTTCTTTCATCCTAAAAATCCACCCACTCAGATAGCTGTGCAACTTTAGGCTGGTAATAAAGATACATAGATGTTCCAAGCCTTCTCCTGGAAGTTGTCCAGGACCCTCCAAGATTCCACATGTTTTCTCCTTCTGGTCCCCTTTCCATTATACACTGAGCTGTAAATTCACAACCCAGACTGCCAGCCTGCCCTGGGCCATCTGAGTTTTGTTTAGTATGTGGTCTCTCTCATCAGCTTTAGAAATTTCTTTACCCTTCAGACCTCCTGATACTCTTCACTAGCTGACAGCATCCTGTCTAGACTATTTTCTGAGACCTAGTCATTCTGACCAAATCCTTGCTTCTTATAGTAAGTGGAAAAATTTTATTGACAGAATTTTAAAACACTTACCCACAGATACCCCAGTACTCAAGATACCTGGCAAAAACTTCTGCTTGCTATGGATGGGGAATTAATTATTAAAGAATTATTTTTGAAGTATATAATTAGAAAACATGGAAATTCCAAAAAAATAATGGTGAGGATTTATTTTGACACAAAAGATTGATCAGCATTTAAAATTGATTAGAATGCCTGTGAGAGTTTAGGATATTTATGTACATTAGTATGTGAGAATATAAAATAGTACAGTATTATTGAAACAGAATATTAACAAACTCATAAAAATTTGTAGTCATCACACTACTTCCACTTTAACCCAATGTTCACTTCTCTATCTTTCCTATAAGAGAATATCCATATTTGTCCAATATTTTATATTTAATAATGTTGATATCAGTTTAATTAGTTATAGCAACAAATGAAAAACAACTTATGTGTCCATTAGGAGGAGACTGATTAAATTAATTGTGGCACATCTGCACATTAGAATTTTGGGGACTAGTTAAGAGTCAGGTGGATCTATATGTGCTCTCACAGAAAGATCCTGCATTAATTTTATTAGGGACATGGGCAAGAGAAAAAACAATATGTGCACCATTATCCAAGTACATTAAAAAATCCTCAAATTGTATTTTTCCAGTATGCCTATGTACGAAAAAGCCCAGACTATATTTTAAAATAATATGTGCAACATTTTAAAATTGTGGTTATTCTGGGGAGTGCTGAATTTTGGAAGATGTAGTAAGGAAAGGGCTTTCTGATTTATCTGTATTTTTTAGAATTTCTTTACCACCAAGAACATGTGCACTGCATGGAGCACTGGGTGTGGTGCATAAACAGCGAATCTTGGAACACTGACAAAATAAAATAAAATTAAAAAATAAATAAATAATTCTGTTAAGCTAAAAAAAAAGAATATGTGCACTATTTTGTAGTTAGTATATTTAAGAAAGGCTAACAATAGAAAAAATAGCTTCATGATATTCAGATGAAGTAACTACTATATAATGTAATGGGAGAAGCTTGAAATCGGAGTGACTTAACACTACAAAAGTTTACTTCTCATACACATAAGGCCTGATGGGCTGGCAGGATCTTTCCTGTCTCGTGACCCAGGGATAGAGTCTGCTTACACAGCATGGATCACCCTCTCAACACAGGCTCTCCTCGATTCTGCTCTATGGGACAGAAAGCATAAAAGTAGCATACTGACTCTCAAATGCCTTGGTCTGCAAATGACAACCATTGTTTCTGTTCATATTTCAGTGGCAAGGGTAGTCACAAAACCTTTTTCTAATACAAATGCATTTGACAATATAGTGTACCCATGAGACCACAAAGGGGAGAAAGACACCACGATGTGGAAGAACACTTAGTCTTTCTATAAACAGTTACAGAGTAGGTCATCAGTAGAATACAACACTTAGATTTGTATGACAAAAGCCCTCTTCATTCTTGGAGAAGTTTCCAGGAAGGCCAAAATTGCCTAGCAGCACTCCAAATCTTTCGAAGTGCCTACTATGTGACAGGTGTTCAAATACAGAATCACAGCGTTTTTCTAAAGGACCCTGGAAATCTCAGTAGGGATGCATCATCCTTCTTCACTCTATATAGCACCTTCCTGCCCTGACCCTTTCAATAACCTCTACAGTCCTAATACAGTGAGAATTTTCTTCTTCCTTTTGCTCCATGGTCATATCATAACTTGAGTTTCTGCTATACACCACTTGATGAACATGACTGAACACTTGTACAGGTGTCTTTGGGCACACTGAAAGCCAGGATTTTTCCCTGAAGCACATACAGACAAAAGTCAGTAAAATGATGGCCAGTTAGTTTTTCTTTTCTTATCAAAGCTGACATGTCTCCCAGGAGACATTTTCCACCTTGGTGGTAGACTGAGTAATTGCTCCATGAAGATACTCATACCCTTAACTCTGAAACCTGTGAATTTGTTGTTATACTTTGTAGATGTATTGAGGTTATTAAAATGACTTTAAAATAAGGAGATTACACTGCATTATCAGAGTGGGCCCAATCGAATGACATGAGCCCTTATAAGCAGAGAAGTTTCTCTGACTGGATACAGAAGAGAAATGCAGCTGAGTTGGGGAGGGGCAGTTGGAGAAATTCCAAAGTTGAGAAGGATGCAATATTTTATTGCTGACTCAAAGTAGATGGGCTCAGGACTGGAGGCCTAGAAAAACTCTGTCAGCTTTGGCTGACAGTCAGAAAAAAAAATAATAAAAAATAAAAATAAAAACAAAAAACAAGGCCTCAGTATTATTTCCACAAAGAACTGTACCTGCCAACAACCTGCATGATCTTGGAAGGAGATTCTTCCCAGAATTCATGAGGAGAGGCCTACCAGCTGAAAGCTTGACTCCGGGCTGCAAAAATCCGAGCACAGAATCTATCAAACCCATCCCAGCCTTTACACATACAGAAATGTAGATAATACCTACTGAGATAATAAACATGTGCTGTTGTAAAGCAGCAAATTTATGGAGATTTGTTACAGCAGCTATAGAAAACTACTGTAAATTCCTGAAAAACTACAGGGTCTGTTAGAATCCATCATCTGCCGATGGTTGCTGTACAGTGATTTCCCATCCTTCCTCATCTACAATGTAGGAGGGAGGCTTTGGTTTTTGACCACTCAGTGAAACTTACTCTTCAGTGTGTGAATTCAGTGGCCAGTCTCAAATAATTCATTAGCTTTAATTCTCCTTTATCTATATTTTATCTTCTTCATACCACCTCTTTTCTAACTTCATGAATATATTTTTGTTCCAAGATATTATAGTCACTATATTCTGTGTCAAATTAGAGTCTACCTATCAGCAGGCATGGAGCACTGGGTGTGGTGCATAAACAATGAATTTTGGAACACTGAAAAAATTAAATTAATTTTTTTAAAAAAGCAGACTTCTGTGAATGTGGTGGAGGTATCCAGGGTGGGGGTTAGGGGTAAGGAAGTGTTTAAACCTCACTGTCAGAAAGAATTACAGGGGAAGGCATTTGCTGTGAGAGGAAGAGCCAGGGGGAGAGATGGGAGCTGGAGGGAGTGAGAATGCTGAGTCAGGGGAGGCCGAGGGACAGCGGCTGTCTCTTCCACCAGAAGCAAGTGCAGCCTCCAGAGGAGGACACAGAGGATAGCTGGTCAGCAGGTGAGATCCTAGTTTGGACACAAAGGCCCAGTGGGGAAGTCCCGGTGGAGGGAGCTGTCATTCAGGAAAGTCCCGGGACTGGGGACTCCACACAAGTGCTGAGATGAGGGCAGAGCCAGCTCTCAAGAGACCCTGGGGTAAGAGGAAGAAGGATCCTAGGAAAATGAACCCCATGAACAACCCCCAAATTGTGCTTGATTTTCATTTGCACCTTCCTTCTTTAAACCTGCTGTTAGTACTTCGGCCACAGGTTCCTTCTTTCATTGCCTGAGAGCCATCATAGAATAGTGAGAAGAGAAAGTAATTAAGAGACAGAAGGTTGGCTTCAGGCAACAGCGTGGGCTCCAGAGGAATTCAGACCAGGGCTTTATTCTCAGGGTTGTCTTTTCTGAAACATGTAAAGTCATGAAAATTTCAGAGATATGTGTACCTTAGGTTTCTTGTCTGCAAAATGGGCTTAATGTAGTCAGCTTGCTCTCTGGCTCAGTGATACCTTGTGAGGTCAAAAACTGTTGGAATGTAATTTATGTAAGGCACCTGGTACAAGGAATGGCTTTTTGGATTTTTGATAATTACCAGTTATTACTATGAAAATTCTGACATCAAATGCTACCAACCTCCTAGCTTGGAATTTTAAAATATATTTTTATCCTGGATATATGTCAGAGAATATACATAGCAATGCAAAGCTCTAATACATAGCACACCAAATCAGCCAAGATACTAATAACCAAATAAAAGTAAGTTACCTGCTAAGGAACACTTTGAGGATTTTTATTGTGAGCTGGGAAAATCTTTGCCCGCTGGATGCATAGAAAATGTGTCAAGGACTACCTGGTTCACGCCCATCAAAACATCTATCTCTTATTTTGAGTTTACCAATTTATACTCAAGATAACCTAATTTAAATACCCTATTAAAAGAGTGAGCTCTAAAAAAAAAGTTAGAAGAGTGAACTCTGTCTTTGACAGTGCAAGTCAAAGATTGCCAGCAAAATGGCTTCTGAGCATCACAGGTTAAGGTGCTATTAATTACCTTTATTTCTCAGAGACTCCCTGGAAACAGTGTACATAAAATATCTAGTTTGTGCACTGTATTCACTTATACTGAGACAAGAGCACAGGGCACCTTTCATTTCTGCCCCATTTCTGGCTAATTCATGGTCTTAAAAAGTAATTTCTAGAAGTGGTTTTCCATCCCAGGCTTTATTTTTTTTTAATATTTCATTTGAGAGAGAGAGTGTGAGGGAGAAAGAGAGCATGAGTGGAATGTAGCAGAGCAGAGGGAGAGGGAGAAGCAGTCTTCCCACTGAGCAGGGAACCTGATATGGGGCGCGATCCCAGGGTCCTGGGATCATGACCTAAGCTGCAAAGGCAGAGGGTTAACTTACTAAGCTAGGCACCCCCATTCCAGGCTTTAGCCTCTTAACTCTGGACACAACTTTTGAGGGTCTGGACCTTGCCTCACCCCCACAGCAGCCCCATCTGATCCACCACCCAGCTTCAAGTAAAACTGACTCACACCAAAGGACTTGCAGTTTCCTAAGCCCCCAGACCCACTAGCCTCAGGGTGCGTACACTTGACTTCTCACATCTGGATCCTCCCATGTCCTCTCCTTTTCACAGGTCCTTATGCATTAGGGTGTATCCCATCCTCTTTCTTACTTGACAGCTGTTTCTGTACTCTAAAACTCTATGGGCACAGTGGGTGGGTCTTGTTTATCCTGACACTCTCAGTACTAACAGGAAATCTCCCAAAGATGCTGAAGGAATGTCTGAGAAATAAACGAGACAGTGTGCAAGAGGTCTAATTTATTGTGCTATAATTAATCCTACATTCTTAAATAATCTATATGTATATGTATACAGGCAATACCATTTAGTTTTAAACAAACTAAAAGTGAAACGAAAATGCAATATTTGGCCATCTTTTACTTTTTTCTCTATTTCTTGACCCCAAGTATTTTACTGCTGAATTCTTTTACATTTCCAAGGAAATGCCTAATCCACTGACATGTTATCATAGTCCAAATCAGTAGATAAGATGAGGAATTTCGCAATTTGGTTTACAAAATAATAATCACTTACTCTTAGATCTCATATACAGCACAAAATTTGAAAATGTCATTCGTAAGCTTGGATTTTTGAAGCTAATAAACCTTCTATCAAAAGAAAAAACAATTAAAAATTAACGTATAGAATAGAAACATAAACATGTTATAGAGTCTGTTTTCTCTTTCCCACCCTGACCTTCCACTAATAAGAACATGGATTTTTTTTAAACAACAAAATGAAGAATCTGTCCCACATTTTACTAGGGTTGGGAGGAGCTGCTAGCCATGGCCCTGGAACGGGCACTGGCCATTGCCCTGGAGCGTGCATTAGCCCTAGCAGCAATAAGAGCCCTTGCTGCAGCTCTGGCTTGGGCTCGTTCTTCCTCATCCCTCAAAGCCTCTTCATAATAGGATGGGAAGGCAGAGGGGATGGTATCATGGATCTTGGCCAAAAACTCAAGAACTCTCATCTTGCTGGTCTCAGCGTGGGCTCTGGGACCCCACAGGAACTCATAGCGTGGAGGATCACTGTTGACCACCTGCCTGTACTCCAGGTAATTTTCTTTCACCAAATCTCTGGTAATGAGCTTCCTGGGCTCCCCATAGATGAAGTGTTTCCTCCCAGGATATAACCCCATCATATTTAGCACTTCCCAGACTTGCTCCTCAGTGGCACAGTTGCCTTTTGTGAAGATCACACCCAGAACGGTCATCAGCAGACCGGTCTCAGGCACACTACTCTCATTACTCAGCCTCCCATCATAGCTTGGTTCCAGTTTGTTGACGAGCACATAGATGTGCCTATTGGGATCCACCTCCTTCATGTCAAGGCCAAAGACCAGCTCCAAGTGCTCAGAGGCTTTCCTGAGGATCACATGGAAGTAATTCCTGTAGATCTGAATTACATTTCTAAGCATACCTGCCTTGGTAATGGGCTCTTTGGTCTGATACTTATATAGCAGGTAGTATACCAATATAAACACCTTCTCCCCTAGAGGGCTTCTGTGGAAGGGCTCAGTGGCTGTTGGATTCTGGGAGGATCTTGGCCTTTCCTGTACTTCGTTGGTGCCTTCATTTGATCTCATGTATGACACAGCTGCAGCAGTAGTGGCGGTGAATGTGGCTGTTTGAGGACCCTGGGGATTGCAAATGATTCAACTAGTGAGCTCTAAGGGAATGTCCTCCAAATGAGGGGAGGAAGAGGAGTGCAACTGAGGAGTGGCTTGAGCACTTACCAGATCCTGTGAACCTTCTCGGGCCTGGCGACGTCTCTCACGGGCCCGGAGCTTACTCTTCTGACCCCGAGGCATGATGACTCTGTTCAGGTGCAGCAGAGATGTGGACAGGTGAACCGGTGACCTGGAGGAAAGAGGATAAGATGGTGAGTGCCCATTCACAGGGTGATGCTGTCTTGGTTTTATTAATGACTACCACTGCAGGTTTTCTTACGTGCATTGCTCAAGGAATTCACAATGTTCATTTTCTCTTCTCAGCTTGTTTCCTGAGAACCTTGTGAAAGTAACTAGAGTTCACCGTAAACTGCTACCTGCCTGATCTGCCTAGGGCTTTCTGGGGTGACAGCATGTCCTAGAATATCCAGGCTCTATGGAGGCCCCTCTGTCTGGAGTGGGTGTGTTTCTCTCATTTCACTTTCAGGGCTATCATTTTGGCTTCTGGCCACTTCTGGTTTCCCTTTATTGCTTTCATGGTGACCTCATTTCAGTACTTCATCTCTCTTTGATTCCAGAGGAGAAATTGAGGGAGACTTCAACTGACCATATCTTCTCAAGGATGACAATAAGGGAAGAGCTCAGAACTCTCTCCATCCTGGGGTAATTAGGGTCCTTACTGCTCACTCAGTGTCCTCACCTCATCTTCTGGTAGGGCTTGGTACTCTTCCCTCTCCTGGTGTGAGACCACATTTTAAGATAAGGCCCTTATATTTTTAAAAATTACTGAAGAGGTCATTAGGGATCCCTTAGTCTGACATATCTATCTGCCTCAAACCTTCAGGGCTTATAGCATGGTTGGCACTCTGTGCAGACTTGCTTTGATATGAAGTCAGTGGCTTTCTCAGAACTCAGTCAAGGTCTTTCTCATTACTCTTGTTAGAACCTGTAACCTCTTTTGCTTTTCCAAGGCTGATGCTCCAGTCCAATGCCCTCACCTCACAAAGAGAATTCAATGGATGCTTCATCAGACAATTCCTGCCCAGGGCCTGTCATAAATCTGTGTGACCCCTTACTTTTGGGGGTGCAAAGTGTCCCTTAAACTTTACTCACAGTTTTTGCACTACCTCCTGGCAGGACCTAGAAGTAGTCCTCTGAAAATCTAAAGCAGCCCCTCTCACATGAAGCCATTCACTTTGAAATAACAGATTTTGTAATTCAGGATGCTTTGCATCCAGCCACTCTCACCTTGGCCCTCCTTAGGCTGAGAACAGTATCAGGACTCTGAAAATCCATCTTTTTGGGGGTGGGATGTCACTCAGATCTCACTCAGTGTCCTCACCTTTACTTATAATAGGACCTTGGACTCTTCTATTCACTGACTGAGGCCAGAAACCCCACCCCAATGCCATCTCCTCTTTGAATCTACAAAGGAAGAATTTAGAGGGTACTATAGCAGATGCTCCTTGCCCCAGACTCACTGTTGCTGATAGCAGGACCCGAGTCTGTGCAGCCCACTCTTATTGGATAGTGGGTATCCTCATATCTCATGAAGGGCCTTATCTTACCTCCTGACAGAGCCTGGGTCTTCTCCCTCTAACTTACGCAGTCCCCTTCGCACCAGTTCTTTCACTTCCCTGAGACCAGAGGCAGAATTCTGGGTGTCTTATATCTAGCCACTCCCACCGGGGTCTCCCAGGCCTGACGGGAGGGGCCCGGGTTCTGAGTAGCCTTTCTCATCTGTTGTAGGTGGTTCCATCAGAACTTAGGGTCCTCAACTTAACTCCTGGAAGGCCCAGTGCCAACCCCTGATCTGATACCATCCACTCCCGGTCCAGAAAGGGAGAATTTAAGGGCACTACATCAGGTAATCTTTGTCCAGGGTCTACCGGGATTCTGCCAGCCAACAACCCCCCCACCCCCCCCACCCCCGCTTCTGGTATGCACGGGCACGCGCGCCTTCCCCAGGCACGGCGGGGGGAAATGGGGGGGCATGCCCTCAAGTCTCATTCAGGGTCTTTACCCTAATTCCAGACGGCCTGGAACTCTTCCCGAGAGTTCTCCTGCTCGCCTGATACCACCAGCCGGAACAATACTTTCACTTCTCGGAGAAGCCAGAGACGGAAGTTGGGGGAAATCCACTTCCGGTTATTCCCATAGGGGCGAGGGCAGGGGTGTGGCCTTTGGAGGTGAGGGGTGGAGTCTGTTTTGTCGGGGTGGAAGACTCTGGCGAAACTCAAGTAAAGGTCTTTCGTTGTCTCCTGGGAGGTCTGGGACTCGACCCTTTCCTGATTTGAGTCAGCCAGGCTTAAGCCAAGACTTTGTCCTTGGGTATCCCACCTTCCAACCCTCCATTCTCAGTTGCCAGAGGGTGAAGTGAAGGAGCCCCTGAACCTAACAGAGAGTTATGGGCTTAGAAGTGCTGATAGCCAGGATGGGTCTGTATAGGTCCATTCTGTTATGGGTGGAATGTCTCCCAAAGAACTTCCTCTGGATCTTAACTGTTACTTCTTAGGGCCTGGGACCCTTCCCTCTAGTGGCATGAGGATGCGGATATAAAATTTTCTGTAGATTGTGTGATAATTTTGAGAATGGTTAGTCCAGAATCGTGTTTTTAATTTTTTTTATTAAATATTTTAAAAGTTTCAATTCAATCGAATCAGTGTTGTGGCAATAATGGAGTTTTGGACTTCACATATAACCATCATTCACAGCTTAACAAGGAAGTGTACCATCTCCAGAAATTTTCCACCCACCCTGTAAACGTTTGCATTATGAGTCCACCCCCTACTCCAGTCAGTAGCAACACAGACCACCAAACACAGCCAGAATACATCTGCCCTCTGGTGTGCAAAGAAGTCAGGAGCTACAGGAGGTAACCAGAGCTGGGGATAACACGTGGGTTGTTTTTCAAGGCATGTCTACACTCAGCCCTTTATTCCAAGGGCCACTAGGGTAATTAGCCTCCATGAATTCCCCCTCCAGTTTTCCCTCCTTGCAGTTTCACAACCCTATCCGGCAGTCATTGCTAATACTTTGCCTATTTTAAACATTCTGAATCACCACCAAGCCCACCTGCTTGCATGGTTTGAATCTCAGTGGCAGAAGGGCCATGTACATAGGGGAAAAAATAGCCTTTTCCATCAGGTATCAAGATTACTCATTAACTTTGGTCACTGGCAAGGATGTATGGAATGATTAGAGGAGTGAAGAGATGTCGCTCTCCCAGATTCCATCGGTAACATTACTTGATGGGTGACACAGGGGAGCTATACTGTCTGACAATGGTCAGGGGGCATTTTTTTGG